>CATIWK010199414.1:0-15339 GCA_949634005.1 Mallotus japonicus
AAATTGCATGTAAATAGAGGATAAAGTAATAATTAATAAGATAATTCTAAAAGAACACGAGACTAAGAGAAGTTGGTATTCCGAATCCAGAATTTCCTGGTTGTGGTGCTAGCTTTCTTTTAGAGAATCGAGTACCACCTCTGATGTTGTCCCAGTTATTACCCTGGGTGGCGACTCCATCATCTCCACGCTATGTCTTTGTGATATAGTAGTATGTTCCCTAAAGCCCTGAGCTTAAACAGTGTCACGGTTGCAAGAAACTTGGGCGCGCGCTAAACCCCGCCGTCTACAATTAGGCATTTCTATCAAAAACTACCAATACAAAAACATTACAACCTACCCTAATCCTTCAAAGGGCGACCTGCTATGATGCTTTGAATATCGTAAACCTTACCCCCTCTCGCAATCATCTCGAAATTAAATTTTTCTTCCTCAGTAAGACTAGGCAGTTGTCCTACCTCCTCATGAGCCTCCTGCTAGTCCAAGCTAAAGCCCACTCATTCATTTGGTTATTTTCCCTCAACCTAGCCACTAGAAACTTATTCCTCCAAGATTTTTCAACATCGGGGGAATTATTAAAAAGTACCAATCTAGGACGAGCATTGAATGTACTGAACCCACTAGGCAACCTCTTATACTCGAAGAAATGCCTAAACAAATTGACAGTAGGGGAAATCCCTAAATTTTCACATAAAATGCGAAAGGAAGAAATCACTAAAATCCCATGAGGAGTCATAAACCTGGGACACCTATAGTAAAATCTGAAAATCTGTATGAAAAAAGGAGAATGAGGAATGTCTAATCCAAACTCTATTTGCTTCATGAAAAGGTCATCTCCCTATTATCCCTCTGAGCATCCGACAACTCAGGGGAATTTCCAGGAACCCACACTCTCTCGCTCCTAGAAGGCACTCTAATTTGGATGGCCTTATCGTCATAAGGTCGACCTTTCAAAGCTTTTATGAAATGCTTAAAGGTAGCATTGGAGATAAATGTATCTAACTCAAGTTCCCTACTCATAATTATGTGAAATAAGAAGAGAAAATAAAGAAATGTGAGAGACTTACCTATTCCACACAAGTGAAGCTTGCCCAGAATCCCCAAGAGGAACACACTGTCAAAAATGAGAAAGAAAGAAAATACTAGAAGAGTAAAACGAGAAAGAGATTTAAAAAAGAAGATGGAAGCTTTTAAGTCTCTAAGAGTTATATTTAATGGGGAGAAGATGAAAAGCTCGGCTACTACACACGAAAACACGTCCAAAAATTTAACTCCCCACCAACCACATATTGGAGAATGTGGGGTGATTGACGTCTGTCAGCAAAAGTCTAAAATTTGCAGGTAATTGTCGCCACTTCTTACTCAGGGGAAATTCGCAGTGAAAAGAAAATCACCTGAGACCAAATTCAGTCTCAGGACTGGAGGGGGGACAACTGATGATATATTAAAATATCCACCCAATGATAAAGAAAAACATATACAAAGGCCCTCTCTCCGGACACGTCATTTATCCTTTGACTTGTTGACTCTCCAACAAGGACTCTACTGTGCTGAAGAAAACCCCTGAACCTCTAAGGCATCTCCAGTGACTCTCAGGATAATCCTATCTCCTGAGAGTCAAACATAGCACTATTTTGACATGCATTAAATTCATGTCCACCTACCTCACTTTTTGCAGATGTAGTCACTGTTCCTGAAAGGTAGCCTCACATGCCCCTATATTTTACTATAGCTTCAGAGCCCTTGACCAATCGCATCACACTTTTCCACCAACTTTGTGCAAATAAAAAGGGACCAAATGGAGAAAAATGGGTATGATTCTTTTTCACTTCTTCTTCTTCCTTTCAAATACTTCTTCTCTCTTTCTTACTACTAAATCAGACAGAGCTACCATTTCCCATTCTTTCTTTTCTTTCTTTCCTTTTTTCTTCTCTTCTTTCTTTATCACCTAAAATCTACTTCACTTTGAACTAGATAATCCTTATATGAAGCCTCCCTCATTTGACCATCAGAGGGGTTTTGGAACCTCTAAAACCCTTTTGACCATAGTGTATTGACTGAGTACAGGATTCCAAATGCTGAGCTGGAACTGGAGGTCCGAAGCACCCACATCAATAGCCAAGTTTCATACATTTTGCAATTCAACTATCCCAAAAAGTAGCAAAAACCAAAGGATTTTATGCCTACAGTTGGTGGATGTTTTCGGTTCCATGCGCGGAGAGCTCAGAAGAAGGGACAAGATATATTGAGTGATTGAATTTGTGAGAGGCGGTCGAGTGACCTTTCTCAAAGCTTTATTTTTTTCCCCAATTCCTTTTTTTTTCTTTTTTTTGGAAGAAGAATGAATAAGGGGCATTTTTTATAAATCCAATTACTTGCATCTGTGGCATGCTAAGTGTCTATTTAAACAAAAAAAAAAAAAAAGGATTTCATTAGTACTTAGTCAGGCCACCACTTATTGGTTGAAAGCACTTAACTGAAAACAACAATAAGGAGTTTAAGCACTTGATTGCAAAAAAAGAAAAAAGAAAAAAAAGTCTGACAACCAAAATAGCAAAAATTAAAAAGTTCAGACACTGATTGTGCAATTTTTCCTTAAAAAAATTAAAGCAAGATAATTTATAAATTTACTTATTAAAGCAAGAAATTGATTTTTCTTAGCACCAGTTACTTACGTTATGCATGGCAACACAAGGGGAAGGGAAGGGAAGGGAAGGGAAATTTTAGATCCAATTGTATTTGTATGATAAAAAAATAAATGGAATGGTAAAGTAAGGAGAAATATTAAAATTGTGTTTGGATAAGTAGAAGGAGAATTGAATAATAATTGTAAAAAGACTACTAAACCAATATATTACATTTATATAATACATATTCCCACATATTTATATTATATTATAATTTTGATATTTTAAATTATACACATATTTTGTTGATTTACCTTTATTCTCTTATAAAATATGTCATGAGTTACATAGGTATACTAATTTATCAATATAAAAATTTTTCAAGTATCAAAATTTATTAATAAACTAGTAATATAAAAAAATTATTCATAAAAATATAAGGAAAAAACCAACCTAAAAATAATTATTGGGAGAAGCAAGAACAACAAATTATAAAAGAAAGAAAACCTAAAAAAATAAGAAAAAACCTAAATATTTAAAAGGGTTATTTTAGAATTATCAATAAAATAATAAGGATAAAAACGTCTATTTATAAAAATTGATTTCCCCTCCTATTTACGCCCCAATATGGGGTGTAATGATTTTCCCCTTCTGTAAGAGGAATGAGGGGGAATAATTCTCCTTTAATTCCCTTCCCTTTAAAAATATTTGTAGTTGCCAAATAACATAAAATCTCATTCTCCTCCAATTCCCTTCCCTTCTCCTTATTTTCCACCTCATCCATGCATAGTATAAGTTTAAGATAGTATTTGCTATTTTAATTCAAGTTGAAAATTTTTCTACTAGGTAAATTGAAATTACATTATTTAAAAAATTAAAAATATTAAATTAAAAAATAAATTGAGCTTGGGTTTGTATGAGCCGATCGAATTCCATCTTGTAAATAAAACTTAAATTGTAAAAATTTAAGGATAAGTGCCAATAATATTATGTGGATTATGCGTTTTAGTATTATGGGTCTGTGAATTTTTTTCAACAATTAGTACTATACAACTCATGATTTTTCTCTCATTTAGTGATAAAAAATTTCAAACTTTAATGTTGAAATAGTATTAACCAACTTCTCATGGAAATAGTATTATCATTTGTAATGTTGAAAATTTTTCTAACAAGTGAAAGTATGGAAAAAATATTTCCTTTACATTTTTCTGTTACCATTACCATCTAAAATTATTATGGATAGATTATATTTTCCTTTTTATTTAATATTAAAATTTTAATTTTTAAATATTGGAGAAAAAAAATCATAAATTATAATAACATTTTATCACCTAAAAAATATATATATAAAATACTAATTTTCAAAAAAAATATAAATTTCATATATTAAAACACACAAATATATATATATATATATACTTACTCTAAATTTGATAAATGTCCTTCTTCATATTTCAATATTCACTCATAAAAACTTATGTGTTGAATTATAAAATTCATAATATTTTTCTAAAACATTCATAAAATTTCTTATTTTAACAATTATAGTCTTCTATTTCACTTATAACATTTTTTTTTATTCCATTATAAACACTTCCCTTCTACTCTACCACAAACTCCGATATTATATTGATACCTATAGTCTTCTACTTTACTTATAACATTTATTTTCTATTCCACTATAAATACTTCTCTTCTATTTTATCACAAATTCCAAAAAAAAAAAAACTACTTTACACTTCCTTTAACATTCTCCAATCATTTGGAACTTTGTCAAAATCCAAGACCTATAGTTTTCTCCTCTGTTCTTAGCTTGTTACTATTCATAGCCTTCAATGTTTTCTGGATTTGGGTGATTTTTTTGTTAATTTTTAACAAAAAAAACCACCCAAATCCATTGGTTTTCTTCAGTTTTTTTGGGTTATTTTCTTGTTAATAAATAATTTTATGATCATATAGCTTAATATATGTGGTTTTTGCAGATGGTGATAGCTTTTGATAGGGCGATTTTGTAAATGAATCTTATTGACTCACAAGCAAGAAGCCATCAACAAACTAAGGACGTAAGATTATATGAAGAAGCTCACATTTTTTGCCTCAATATCCAAGCTTCCTTTGTATATTGTCTACTCTCCAGCATTAACGACATTCCCAAGACCATTGTTGGGTTGATGAGTTCTCAAAAACTCATTCCTAAGCAACTCTCTCCTTTGCAGCCATGGCTGCTAGTAGCACTGCTACTGCGGGTGCCGCAACTCTCTCTCAGCCTTAGCAAGTCTAGGGTTTAATTTGGTAAGAAGATGATTGTTGGATATGGGCTAGTAATGGTGTGGGCTATTATTTCTTTTCTTAGTTATTAGGCTCTAATGTATTACCCTTATATATTCTAATGAAAGTGGTATTGTTGTTCGAAAAAAAATTCCAAAAAAACTCTCTCTTCTTCCTTTTCTCTTCCTTCTCTCTACAAACTTCTTATTGAAATAGTGTTTTAAGGTGTTTTTGGCCAAAATCACCTCTTGTCTTCTTCCCTTTTCTTACTTTTTGCTTGTGTGTTATAGATCTTTGATGGATCTATGGTGTTAAGAGTGCCTCCTTTTTAGTGAGGTTTTAGTTCATAAATAATTTTTTGGTTATGGGTTTGATAGATCAATACCTACACAGACTACATGAAGGAGCACCATCTATGCGCAAGGATCTAGGGCAAGCATTGGATGTTGGTTTTGGTTCTATTGATGGATCTCGAAAGTTTAGGCTTGTAGGCTTTGTGTTAGTTTCCTATTATTTGTTGTGTTTTTCTTTAATTTCTAGTGTTAGTGGTTGCAGATATTACAATCTCTTGCTGGCTGGATGGTTGTAATCTCTTAAGCCAGCCCTGATTTTGTCCTATGTTTCCTCAAATATTGCTTGGTTGTGTCAAGCATCTCTATTTGGTTCGCTTCTTGTTCTTTGTGAACTAGAATATTTTCAAAAAAAAAAAAATCCAATATCATATTTTATTATTAATGATACAAAATATTGAAGATAGAAAAGCCTCTGGATCATTCTCTAAGGTAATAGATTTTTTGAATGTTACTTCTTTAATTATATTATTATGTCTTACATTATTTATTTATACTTTTAATTCTCCATATTAATATAAAAAGACGTCTCTACATGAAAATGACAGAAACAAGACCTCTGCTTGCTCTTTTTATTTTTATAATTCATAATATAAGGAAAGTTGATGTTCCAAGGCAATTAGTCATAAAAAAAAGATGCTACATCTTGTTCTAATACACTCATGAAAGTTAGATTGATGCAACCTATTGATGTATATATATTAATTTGTATATTTTTTTCTGTCTATTTATGTATTGCCTTGAAATATATTTTAAAATTACATGAAAATATGTATCGTTAGCATTTTATTTTAGAGATCTCTAATGTTGATTCATATAATTTCTTTTTCATATATATTGGTAGTTCATTTAAGTGACTTTAATTCTGTTGAATGTCTAAGTTTTTATTAAACATCTAAAACACCACTCTCTTATTCTATCAAAAATTATGTTTTCTACTTTACCTAAAAAAGTTTCTATATATTTTATTCAACTGAAAATATCTTTTCTTCTTTTATTTATTTGTAACTTCTGAACCATACATATTAAAAATATATGTTCTTTTAATAAAAAAATAACCAAATAAGATTATTATGATGAAATTTTAAGTGCTCATTTTTATAAATTATTTGATAATTTATTAAAATTATTTAATTAATTATTTTAAATAATTTAAATATATATATATATTATTTAAAGTCTACATAGAACGTGAATTGATGACTAATTTATTTTGAAAATTTAGCTCGGCTCAACTTATTCATTCACCAGTCACCACCACCCCTCACAATATTAATTCGTCTAAAGAAGAGGGAGGCACTACTAAGGAGTGAATGCAACTGATGTAGGATACAACTTCATATATACATATTAAACTTCATGATTGATGTATGGCAGCTAATATTAATTAATTAGATCATAATAAATATTTTTAATATAAGATTTATATATTAATTAATTTTTTTTTGAAAATATATATTAATTAATTTTATTAATTGAAATATATACATAGGTAAAAAATATTATATATTTAAATTCATTAAAAATAAAAATAGTTTTAGCAAAATACATATATATGTAATTACACAAATAAATAAAATTGTTAAATAGTCTAATCCACTTAGAAGTAAATCGTTCTGTCATGATGTTAAAATATTTGGTAAATAGTATAGTTCGATCTTCAATCTCATTTAATCTCTCATATAATGTCGTGAAGCTTGGCCGTTACAGTACTATTGAAGTAAATAAATAAAATCATTAAATAAATTTTTATTTTTTTTATTTTTTTTTCAAAAAAAGTAGGGGTTGGACAAAGTCCAAATTATTTTATTTTCTCCCTACCCACCCCAAGGATCGAGTCTAGATCGGGCAGAAACTATAAACCTGCTTAACCGTCAGACTACGCCCCTTGGGGCAAATAAATTTTTATTTAATTATAATTATTATAATGTTATGAAATTTAACCGTTATATTATTATTAAAAAAATAAATAAAACTGTTGAATCAATTTTTATTTAACTATAACTAGTAATTCATCTTTATGTATCTATATTTATAGTCTATATCATAATTATAATAAAATAAAAATTAATTTAACAATTTTTAATTTTATTTATATACATATTTATATCAAATAAAATGAAAACCGAAAGCTGTTTTTTTTAAAAATAAAATAAAATAAAAATGGAAATGAGATTCCCTCGTGCTGACAGACTGTCTTATTCATCTCGTGGTTGTGCTTCGGCTTGCCACTTCAGTCTTCACATAAATATATATATATATTTTTTCCTTTCCAAAAAACAAAAAAACAAAGCAAAAACCTTTACTGCTATTATTATAGTTTACTTATTGTATTGCTGCTACTCACTTGCTCACTCTCACTGTCGCCATTCTCCCCAAAAAATCCTTCTCTCTCTCTTTCTCCGTCTCCTTCTTCTTCATTTTCATGGCTTCCCTTATCGAATCTGGCTGGCTGGTAATCTTCTTTTTCGTTTTTTATGTACCGTTTTTGATTTCTTGCATTTTTTTCTCATTAATCAGTGGCCTTCTGGATCTATCTTCAAGATTCTAACTTTTTTACTGCATGCAATTGATGGAATGTGTGGTGGATATTTTTTCATTTGATTTGTAGTAAAGGGTACCCATTATTCAGCTCATTGTTGCTTCTTGTCATTAAAGATTTTTTTTTGGGTTACATTATTATATTATTAGATCTCTGTTAGTAAAGTTTGCTATTGATTTTTTTTATTTTTAATTTCCTTTTCTTTCTTTATTTTAATGATAATTTTTATGTTCTACTGTGTTCTTGAAAGAAACCTTGTTTGATTCTATGACGTATTAAATTAATGTTTATATAGAACTGGTAGCAATTTATAGTTATACCAAACCAATTCATTCTTTTTAATTTTTTAATTATTTTTCTTGTGAATGTTTCCAAATCATTAACCAAATGGAATTGTTTAATTTTGATTCTGGTCTTGGTAAATGTGGATAGCTTGTCAAATTAGTTCTAATTAAGACTTTATTCTTCCAAATTATAGCAAGAAGTAAGGGTTTATTTTAATTATTTTTTCTTTTTTTATGCAGTATTTGATTACACATTTCAGTGATTTTCAATTGGCATGCCTAGGAAGCTTTTTTCTTCATGAAAGTGTTTTCTTCTTATCTGGACTTCCTTTCATATATCTTGAAAGGGCAGGTTGGCTCAGCAAGTACAAGATTCAGGTTTGTTATTTGCTACTTTCTGTTGTTGCTAAAGTAATGCTGTTAGTTTCCTATCTTCCCAAAGTTAGCTGGTATAAATGAAAATTCATGTCTAGTGTATCTTTGTATCCTTCGTCCAAGATTGAATTCTGTCTTATTCGTAAAAGTTAGCTTTTATATCTCTTAGACTTAAGTGGTTATGTCAAATATACATTTTATGCATGAACGTGCCACATGCTTTAATAGGAACATATATACATGATTCGTTGTCATGGCTTTACGGCCATAAATGATTATTCATACTCTGTAAATTATTGCCTATGCTTTAAACGTGTAATCATATTTGCTGCTGCATTTTTCTTGTATTTTTTCTGGTATCTTTTTGCTGTCATTACCAGATGCTTGTTCTATGCAGACCAAAAACAATACTCCTGCAGCTCAGGAAAAATGCATCACTCGCCTACTTTTGTACCATTTTGGTGTCAATCTACCAGTTATGATATTCTCCTACCCTGTCTTCAAATATATGGGCATGCGAAGTAGTCTTCCATTGCCGTCCTGGTATTTTCAGGTTCTTTATATACTAAATCTTTTTTTCTTCAGTTGCACATTTAAAGTATCTGGTGGTATTTGCAAAGTTGCAATAGATGCTTGCTACTTCTTTCAGTAACTTCTTTGTTGTTGATTTCTTAGCAATTGTCGTAGCTTTTGTATCATAGATTCTTGATTTTCTTTTTTCAGGAAAGTAGTTCTAACCCAGATAATATTCTACTTCATCTTGGAGGATTTTGTATTCTACTGGGGACATAGAATTTTGCATACGAAGTGGCTGTACAAGCATGTGCACAGTGTCCATCATGAGTAAGTGAGAATTTTAATGGCTATGGTCTTAGATTTTGAGCAATGTTATCTACGAAGTGCTTTTTGATGCACTTGTTTTTGTATTACATGTGCAGATATGCTACTCCATTTGGACTCACATCTGAATATGCTCACCCTGCTGAGATACTATTTCTTGGTTTTGCCACCATTGTTGGTCCTGCCATCACTGGTCCGCATCTGATCACTTTGTGGTTATGGATGATGTTAAGGGTCCTTGAGACAGTTGAAGCACACTGTGGTTACCACTTCCCATGGAGTCTTTCCAATTTTATACCTTTGTACGGGGGGTGAGTGTTTTCCTCTCCTTGTTTTTACTTGCTGATTTGATTATCTCTAAAGCAAACTAGGCGCTTTAAGTTCAGTTTTGTTGTTTATGACATTTTCTCTTGAAATCTCCCAGTGCCGATTTTCATGACTATCACCACCGCTTGTTGTATACTAAATCTGGAAACTACTCATCTACTTTTGTCTATATGGACTGGTGAGTTCCTTTTCTCTTTTTGCTCTTTGTTTCTGCTGTGTGATTAGAATGTAAATTTGTTATTTACTTTATTGGTCATATAAACCTAGACTGCAACTCTATCATGCTGGGTATTTATACTTTGTGGTTAAAGGAATGGAATCAGGCTAGAAGGGAGTCTGCTCCTTGTCTGACTATTATTTTGCAGTCAATGGCTGAACTAGATTTTGTTGTACGGTTAGATTCTCCTGAGTCGGTTTCTATGCCCGCCCCAGTGTCATGTAAAACCTCCTGCAGCTTTTCTCACCAGTAAAATAATCTTACCTGATTCACCTGGGTCCTTAGTAATAATCTAAAGAATCACAGTCCAACCCATTGTACAACCAAAACCAGTTTTAAATCCTGAAAGCTGGCTCAGTTACAGAAAATGAAATTTCAAAGTAATTCTGGCCAAAAGAGTTTGCTAAAATATAGGTTAAATGAGTTCACATGTCCTTTTTCAAGAGCCTTTTTATTTTAATCAGCTCTAAATTTGTAGGAATCATTTTGTTCTCTTTTCATCTCTCACTGGTGGTTAGAGAAGGCCAATGGCATTAGTTACTGGAAATGGGTGATATGTTCTTGATATAAATGGTGACAGAGCATTGAGGAGCAGAATTTTCCTCCTTGCAAATCTTATTTCAAGGAATCAATTAGGCCTTTATTTCCTGTAACTAGTATTTCTCTATGCTACTTTCTGGAATTATGCGACTCTTTCAGGTGACTTACTGTCTTTGTTTGAGTAAATGTTTGTTCAACTGATGGAAATAAAGGAAAACAAAGACAAAAGTAAAGTTTTGCACAAGCACTTGGAATCTTATTTTGTAGAATAAGCTTGTGCTAAAATACACTAACATTGTGAATAAGAACTTTTATCTTTGTTAACTGGATATATGTGGGTTTATCAGCTTACAAAATGCTATAGATGGTTTTGATAAGGAACCAATGGTAGTTTATCCTCTTAATTTTATGATTTTACAGTCCATTCAGGAAAGATTGTCCCACACAACCTTTCATTTTCTTGATGTTTCACAAAATTTGTCGTGCTAATAAATGAGTGTTAATGCAGGAGTCTAATGGCTCAATCTTCATGCTTCAGCTTACTGTTGGAACCTGAAGAAGGAGTATGTGATAAACATGGAATGTGTTTAAGACACTATTGGCTGTCTGACATTGAAATGCTCTTTTAGGATACAAACATCATTCATTGATTCTTATTGTAGTTTTCCTTTAGCCTTAAAATGACTGAGAAGCATAATTAATTAACACTCTTTGCTGCTATATTTTGGTACTCAAAGAAATTTTGCAGTTATCTTTTCATAATATTAGTATGTAGAAGATGAAGCATTCTATTGAGTGTTGACCATTGTGTGATCCCACCTTCTGTTTGATGTCAGGATATTTGGCACGGATGTAGGTTACAGAAAGTTGAAGGCTTTGAAGAGTTCTGGAGTTGAAGATGGCAACAAGCAAATGTAATGTTAGAAAATATTCTTTTATTTTAGCTCAACGTCAGCAAATGGGTTCCTGATATTACGACGCCTTTGAAAAGTTCTCTCTCTGTCCCTGCCTTCTCTTGTCTGCAACTCGCCCTCTTGTGTTTAGTTGATGTTCATGTTACAGTGTGTGGTAGTGTGGATCGGTAGACAGCTTCTCTGGAAATTGTGTCCTCCTGTTCCATGCATGAATGAAGTTGCTGTCCCGGTTTAAGCTTTTTCTTTTCACATATCATGCATCGTATACGTTATCCCCTTACTATGCTGGAGACTGCTTAGCAGACTGTTCTGCAAATGCCCTTTTTTTTTTTCCTTCCTTTAATAATTTGAGTTTAAAAGACCCAGCTAATTGAGTTGACTTGATGTCAAGTGGAATGTTAATATACTTTTTTGAGAGATAGACGTCCAAATGTTCTTTTACTGGTTATTTGTTTTGTCTCCATAACTAGGAGTTGAATATCATCACTTGTATAAAACTTCATTTTGACACAAAGATATCATGAATTTGAGACTTCCCAGCTGCTTCTGCCTGCCAAGATTTCTTGGTAACACATCATTAAACCCCATGCTATTAGGGTTTAAATCATGACTTGTTTCTTACCAACACTCGACCCTGTAGCGGCGGCCCCGCACTCAAGCATCCCAGTATGCAATAGTTATGACTTAGGAGTGTGATTACATGGGAAATTGACTGTTGGTCTGCATCTTGCTGTAAAGTGATGTATGGATGAAAAGCATTTTCTCTTAAATCTTGTTGACAACAAAAGTAGAAATAAAAAAAAAAAAAAAAAATCTCTATGCCAGCAGAATTTAACTAAAGCAACCAGCAGGTGTGTACCAACTGTTTTTTTTTAAAGTAATGGTGGTCCCTTTAACCTTTGCTTATAACCTTGCCATTTCCTAATTATGCATGGCACATGAAGGGTTTAGGTTTTTTTTTTTTTCATGTTTGGTAAAAAATCACAAAAGATATAAAAAAAAAAAAAAGGTAATCCTTGAAAAGTTATAATCTTGATGTCTGTCTCATGAACTTTAAGAACAAGGGAAAACAAAAAAAATTACATAGCCTACTCATTATATTCATAAAGCCTACTCACTACATTCATAATCTATTTAATTTCATAATTATATTAAAAAAAGTGTTCAAAAATAATAATGATTAGGGTAATTATTTGGTAGATATTTAATTGATTTTAATTGTAAACAAAAACTATTATTTAATTTTTAAATAAAAATAATTGCTATAATGTAATGAGTTATTATATGAATAATTAGTCTAATGATAAATTATCATTAGTCATTAATGCGACAAAATTAAACTAAAAAATAGTAAATTTCACATACAAATAAGGAATAAATACTATTATTCTCCTCTATTTTACCGTCTTATAGTGCTTGATTCCTGATATTAAAAAATTGTAGGAGACAATTATTATATTTTTTCTCTATTTTACCATATTTAATATTTGCTTGTAACTTCATATTTAATTATTAGCTTTTATGTTATAATTTTATTATTTATTAATTATAAAATAACAATTAAATTCTTCTTTTTTTTAACAGAATTAAATTAAATTCTTCAATAAAATATAAAATATTGAATTTTAATTTTAGTTTATTTAAAATTTCAATAAAATATTAATTGATTATCTTTAATTTTAAAAAGCAAATAGTAGTTACTCTGTATGATTAATTATTTAATTAGTTGTCATAACATTAGACCTTCCATTAGTCATTTTCAGTGTTATAAAACGTCCAAATCCTTAAAATGGCCCCATTTCAAGATATTTTGGTTGAACAATATTTGTCCCTTCCCTACGTGTAACCTCCTCTAATCATTATATTAAAAACTCTTCCTTGTGTCCTCTCTCTCTCTCTCTCTCTCTCTCTCTCTCTAAAAAAAAAAACAACAACAACGACAACAACAAAAACTCTTCCTTGCATCCTTTATTTTTCTTGCTAAATATAAATTTTCATATGCTTAATCAAAATAGAATTTTTTTTAAAATGTATTCCATATAGCATTAAGATGATTAAAAATAGGGTTAATTACTGACATTCTTAAGATTTAATTTATTATACTATTACATCCTTCTATTTTCAATAATTAATTTAAACATTATTGAGATTTTGCTCCGTTAAACTATTATATTTCTACCGTGTAATTTACCGTTAAATAGACAAATTAAAAAATTAAAATTTCTATTTGATCCATGAACTTATAATATAATTTTAAATTCATTCAATTTTTCTATCAAATTAATATAGATTTTTAATTTATTATGCTTCTATTGAAATAATAATAATTATAATATCTAACTAATTTTTATTTTTACATATAAATTTAAAATATATTTATTTAGAATTGTCACTGCGCCAATATGACTATGTAATCAATACTTTAATGAGAATTTATCATATTAACGTAGATTACTAAATTTCATTAAAAAATTTATTTCAACATGGCAAATCTTAAAAAATGATTGCACCTTTAACCCTAACTACTTCTTCTCTCTTTTCTCTTTAGGTTTCTTCATCGAATACTTTTGTTTTTTGCCACTGCTGATCATCTTTTAGATCAACGGTGGTCCCTTATTGTTTTTTCTATTTTATTTTATTTTTTCATCCAATAAATACAAATCTTTAATCTGTTTGTTTTATTTTATTTTTTTGTTCTTCATTCGTAAAGTTATTAATCCCTTTATGAAGTTTTGGCGGTTCTCCTCTATAGAGTGTATAGTTTTCTCTATTATGAAATCTTTATCAATATTTTTGCAATCGGACTCAATTAAAGACCATATAGTCGATTTATGGCTAATGAACACTATGGAGTGGAGCATAAAGATTGTTGAACAAATCGTCGAGTTGCAAATCAAAATAGCTCTGTCAACGTGATTGAAAAATAGCGATGAATGATTTCATATCTTCAGTGAGAGTTTTTTTCAATACTCAAGAGCATAAAGACTGTTGAACAAATCGTCGAGTAGCAAATTAAAATAACTCTGTCAACGCGATTGAAAAATAGCGACGAATGGTTTCATATCTTCAGTGAGAGTTTTTTTCAATACTTCTTGATTGTACTTTATTAATATTATATGTTTATCAAAATGTATTATTGATCTTCAATAAATGAAAGATTTATTTTTCTCAAAAAAAAAAAAAAAGCAAACCTCATTTAGGGTGCAATATCAATCATAAAAATTGAATTCATATTAATATGGTAAATCTTAATTGATGACGCCAATTAAAATCGCATTGGTATGGTGCCAATTACAAAACTGAATACATGCAAGTATGATAAATTATAATCAATGTACTACCGATTACATAAGTCGTATTAACACAATAACAATTACTAAAATTGAGTCCAAATAACTATGATAAATCTAATTAATATAATATTAATTACATATTCCAATTGAAGTAGAATTAATTTTAATTCAATATGGTTTAAATTTTTTTGAATGTTAAAAATAAAAATTTATTATTGTAACAAAAATACAATAAATTAAAAAATTTATATTAATTTAATAAAAGAATTGGATGAATTTAAAACTATATTATAAATTTAAATATAACTTTTAAATTTTTCACATTGATCCATTTAGCGATAAATTAAATGGTAAGGATGTAATAATTTAACGTAACAGAACTTCAGAAATGTTATAATAATTATTAAAAATATAGAAATTTATTAATATAATTGATAAAAATACCTCAGAAATGTTATAATAGTTAACCCTTAAAATTATTTAGAATATTTGTTATTATTTAAATATAAATTTATTAAATTTATTGGTTAAATGCACCTTTTTAACGTCATGAATGTTATAATGATTAACCTTTTAAATTGTTTATAATATTAGTTATTATTTAAATATAAATATAGCAAAATTTATTGGTTAAATGCCCTTTTTTAACTTCATGAATATTATAGTAATTGACCCTTAAAATTATTTTAATTAGTTTTCTAAGGTCGGTGCCTTCCTGTTAAAGAAAAAAAAATATTTAAAATATCAGTTATTTTTTTTTTT
>CATIWK010199457.1:0-11937 GCA_949634005.1 Mallotus japonicus
CACAAATTATATATATTAATTTTTATCATATATTATTATACATATGTTACGTAATATATATTGCTTAATAATATAATGAAAATATATAACTAAGTTCACTACTATTTATTCATACATATATATTATTATTAATATTCGGTATTATATTCGATTTTTGGTTCAATATGGTTTTGGTAGGGTTCTCGGTTCGGTTTTTTTTATAAATATCCAGTACCATACCAAATTAGTTACAAAATTCAGTTCAGTTAGGTTTGGAGTTAAAATTATTCGGTTCAGTACGGTTTTAATGTCTTTCGGTTCGGTTCAGTATTTTCTTCGTCCCGTGTACAACCCTAGTTCTAATTCTCATAAATTTATTTTGGTAAATATATTACTGGACATCTATATTTATTAATGATTTGTTAATCAATTATTTGGATTTGATCTATGTTTTTTTGTATTTTCTTATTCGATGGAAACTGTAATCTTATCTATATTTATTGATCTCATATTGAGATATGAAGGTGGAAGCTTTATTTTAGGTTGAACAAATTGAGGTGGAAGCTTTATAATCTAATCCATATTCTTTTGTCACTCGAGTTTGAAGGAGACTCGAAAAAATGTAACAAAGTTATAGTTTAATTCATTTAATGATTTTTTAAATTTTAAGTATTAAGGTCGTTTGATTCATTTCATTCATTTAACATGTGTTTGTTTTGTTCTCATTTGATATGTAGACGGACACTGGTAGTGGTAATGCCAGTGGCAATATTAATACTACTGTTATTGCCACTGGTGGTGAACCGCAACAGCCAATGGTGGAAGCTGAAAAGCATATTACTGTTGTTGTAAAAAAGAAAAAGAAAATAGATTGAGTCATGTTCTAAGGCATAGGAGCATTTTGAGAAGATAAAAGATTAGATTGGTAGTGTATATACTGCTTAAGAGTATTTAACTGTCACTCAAAAAAGCATGACACTTCATCTATTAGAAATCACATGTTAAACTGTTTGAAAAATCCTCAGCCAAAAGAAAGCAGACAAACACTTTTTAACTTCCCAACCGTTTGTCAATGTTGCTGAGTCTGAATTGCATGAAAATATTGGTGTAATTGGGACATGAAAATTTGTTTAGGATCAAATTGGAAATGCACTTACGCATATGATAATTGTTGATGAGTTGCGTTTCAAGTTTGTGGAAGGTCCTGATTTTAAAAAGTTATTGTCAATTGTCTATCCTAGGTTTAAAATACCCTCTTGATGGACAATTAGTAGGGATTGTTATAGTTTTTTTCTTATCGACAGATCCAAATTGAAATTTTTTTAAAGAACATTCTCAAAGAGTCTGTCTAACAAATGACTCTTGGACTTCCATACCGAGAATAACTATATGTGCACAACTGCACGCTTCGTTGATGACGAATGGAAGCTTCAAAAAAAAAAAAAATCTCTTTTATAAGGGGAGTACATTGCTAAGGCCTTAGAGTCATGTTTGATATGTTGCGGTCAAAAAAATATTTTCTCTGTTACATTTAACAATGCATCTTTAAATGACATTGCTGTCAGTTTTTTTTTTTAAAAGAAGCTTTTAAGTTGGGGTACCAGTGCAGTCAGATGTAAATACATGCATATGCGATGTATTGCACATATTCTAAACCTTATATTAATGAGGGGCTTAAGAAGTCTAGCAAATATGTTAAGAGGGTTAGGGAGGCTGTGAGGTATATTAGAAATTCGAAGCTGCATAAATTTAAAGAATATGCTTATTTAGTTGGCATTAAGTCAAAGACTGCCTTGAGTCTTAATGTTCTAACCAGGTGGAACTCAACATATTTGATGCTCCAAACAACTTGTTTATATGATAAAGTTTTTGAAAAGTTTGATGAATGTGAATCAGTATTTAGAGTTGATCTTGGTGATGATGTGCTTAATTTTCTTGACTGGATTTTTGTTCAACAACTTACTGATTTCTTGAATTTTTTTTTTTATGAAATGACATTAAGGATTTCAGGGTCATTATATGTTACTGCCAACACTTTTTTTTTTTTTGAAATTTCTAACATGTTATGTGTGTTAAATGACTGGATGAACTCTGTTGATGCTACTAAAAGGGCAATGAGGTTTTCAATGAAAAGTAAATTTGACAAGTACTGGGGTGATCTTGATAAAATGAATCTTTAAATCTTCATTGCTAATGTTTTAAACCCCATAGACAAGCTAGAATTTTTGAAATTTTCACTATCATAAATATATGGTGATTAAATTGGTGGAAGCTTGTTCTCTTCTATGAAATGTGCATTGTATGAACTATTTGATGATTATCTTGCACTCGATACACTTGCTGATGTTGCTTCTCAGTCTACTAGTCAAACTACTAGCTTAAATGCTCCTTTTGAGTCTGTGGGTGCTGCCTCTGGTACAAAAGTTTTTTTTTTATGCTAAAAGCTAAATTCAAGAAGCAGAAAATGGAGTTTGGCTTAGGTGAAAGCAAGCGTTTTGAATTGGGTATTTATTTAAGTGAGGCAATTTTGGAGGATGAGGGGAATTTTATTTTGCTTCGATGGTGGAAGCTTAATGCAGAAAGGTTCCCAATTCTTTCAAGATTAGCTCGAGATGTTTTGGTTGTACCAATCTCCACTGTAGCTTCAGAGTTTGCTTCTAGTACTGGTAGCAGGGTGCTTGATTTTTTTTTGGAGTTCTTTGACTCCTAAAATTGTTGAATCTTTAATATGCACACAAGATTGGCTTAGAATGCCTGATTAGCCAATCAGCATTGAGGAGGCAATTGAAGATTTAGAGAAGCTTGAGATTGGTAATACTGATTCTTTTTTCTTATTTCTTTTAATTTCAATTTTATATCCTTTGTTCTTTCTACTATTCACTTATCTTCTTATATTCTTGGCAGAATTACCCCCAGTTGGCATTGATCCTAATTAATTCTAGCTTAAACTAGCAGTGACATATTGCTGATATTTTTTTTAGTAATAATGCTCATCATCTTATTTTTTTTTACATTTCATTATTGCTTGATTCTTTCTGCATTCAGTTTATGTGCATGTGACTGTGAGTATGTGATCACCACATATTGTGCCTTAGTCTGTTTGGTGCCTGTGGTGTTGTTGCTCTGCTGCTTTGTGTAATGTTGTGTCTGTGTTGTAAGCTTGTGACCACCATATGTTGTGCCTCAGTCTATTTGGTGCCTGTGGTGACGTTGCTAATGGGGGCTATGATGATACTTCCACTTATAAGATATATGAATATGAAAATGTTTGCCTTAGTTTATTTGGTGACTATTTTCTTACTTATTATTAGAAATAAGGTTGCATTTTTATTCACATTGATGGCTTACTAACTGAGTCCCTTTGTTTGTGAACATTTGCTGACCGAATAGACAATTTAATGTTTCTAAAATTGTTGTTGTTGAATTCTTTTAAAGTTAATTTCTACTTCCTATGATACTATTTCTGAAAAATATCTTTAAAATATGTGTTTACTTTTTCAGTGTTGTTTTATTCTGAATTTTTTTATTGATGCTTCTTTGTTACTTGATTTTTGAGGCTATGATGAGAGCTTCCACTAGATTTTTTCTGACTCTATGAAAATATTTGCCTCTGTTTCTTTGGTGATAGTTAGTTTGTTGCTAGAAATGTGGAATGACTTACATTTTTTTATGTGACTTGACTTCATTAAACTCTGAGCCATATGTTTACATATATGTTTACACTCTGAATCTGTTTACATCATTAATCATATACTTGAACTGATTCTTGTAACTTCATTTGATCTTCCTACAGGACTTGTTAGTTTTTTTTTTGGACTTTCCATATATTTTTTTTTGGTGGAAGCAATCCTTGACTCCTTGACAGTTGACATGGTGCCTCAAATCCATTTTTTGGTGGAAGTTTAATGTCATATACTTTTACCATATACTTGTAATTACACGGATTAAATTTGTAACTAATCATTTTTGTGAGGCATTTTTTGTATCTAAATACAATGCATAGTTAAGATTAAATTATATATTCTGTAACTTAAAAATTATATGAAATCATGTATATTTTAGTTTACATTTTTCCTTTATAAAATAATTATTTTTGTTTGTGGATCTAAAATCTTAAGGCCCAGCCCATATGGGTCCTAATTGAAATTCTGATCCAAAAATTTCAAAAATTTTGGTCATTTTCTCTTTAATCGGTTTGGTTCGATTATAATATTATAGTTATCTAATCCAATCAATTTACAAGTTTCTCCAACCTAACCGATCCAACCTGACTGATGTTGATCACCCCTAAACATGACTAATGTAGCCGTGTACATGCCCCGTGTTGCCTCCTTCACATTATTTTCACTTGTTGAAACTTAGTTATATGATTCTATTACACTTTATAGTAGAGGTGTAATCAAGCTGAGTCGAGTTGAGTTTTGGGTAGCTCAGATTTGATTCGTTTATAATCGCGCTGAACTCGTTATACCACTTGGTGTTTATAAGTTGTTTGCGAGCCTGAACAA
This sequence comes from Mallotus japonicus, assembly GCA_949634005.1. Classification (NCBI taxonomy): domain Eukaryota; kingdom Viridiplantae; phylum Streptophyta; class Magnoliopsida; order Malpighiales; family Euphorbiaceae; genus Mallotus; species Mallotus japonicus. The sequence continues at coordinate 4,488 of CATIWK010199457.1, forward strand.
GCTTAAAGAAATTATAAAAAATACAAACTATAAATTAAAATTGTACATTAAAAATAGAAAATGAATTATTTACTAAATAAATTATAATATATTTAATAAAAATTATGATATTACTCTAAAATATTTTTTACAATAAGAATTTATATATCATATATCTAAAATCAAATTATTAAACATCAAAATTACAAGTTGGCTCGCAAATTTAACGAGTCGAGGTTTGTATAGTTTGAGTTCGGCTCATTTATAAAATGAGTTTCAATATATGAGTTGGAACAAGCTTTTATCGAGTCGAACGCCGAGCTGCTTATGAGTAGCTCATCTCGTTTATAGCCCTACCTTATAGTAGGGTAAGTACGAGTCGAGAAAATTTGGGAATTAAAATTTTTTGAAATTATAGTAAATTTTGTAGATTTCAAAAATAAAATCTTTAGTATCCATATCAAATTTAAAAATTTCTATATTTGTAGCATTCCAGCTTTCAAAATGGTTTGATATGAAAATTCAGCTGGTTTGAAACAGATCGGTATGATATGGTTCAAAATGGAAATTCAAGAATTTAAACACATCCACCTAAATATTATAAATAAAAATGCACAACAAATGTATAATACAAAATTGAATAATAACATTGTTCTCTATCAAAAATCAAATTGATAATCAATAAAATCTAAAACAAATAAAAAATAATTTAATATATTATAAGATTTGGAACATATAGTGTTAATTTTCTTATTTTCATATTTTAAATTACAATTAAAATATAATGAACATTTCACATTCTTATTCGCGGTTAATAATAATAATAATTTATTGTATTTTAAACCCAAACATATTTATATTTGTCATATATTATTATACAAATGTTAATATATATTAGTTAATGATATAATGAAAAGTATACAATTGAATTCACTAATATTTATCAATTTTTATATTATTTATTAAATTAATATTTGGTACTACATTAGATTTTATGATTTCGATACGATTTGATACGGTTTTGGTTCGATTTTTATAAAGATCTAGTACCATACCAAATAATCACATAATTTAATTCATTTCGGTTTGGGGTTAAAACTATTCAGTATATTACAGTTTTAATATCTTTTAGTTTGAAATTTTGGTTTGGTATTTACTTTGTCCTATGCTCAGCCGTACTTTACAAAACTTTATGCTACAAATTATCAAAATGATTCCAACAAAAATGTTAGATGATTTAACCCAATTGTGCTATAAATTTTTTGTAGAAGCTGAATTCAAAAGAAAAAAAAAATTAGCAAATGAAATCTAGCAAAGGAAAAACTAAAGAAGAAAAATATAGGGATTTTTACGAAAATACCCAAAAAATGAGAGGCATTAACATCAAATGTCCCTTCTTTCTAATAAATTACACGCGTCTTATCTTTGTAAACAATTACATGCATGTCCCCTTTTTTGTTTTCCACTGCACCGTCGCCTTCCCTGCACGATTTGTTCTTCACTTTCTTCTTCCCAGCTCGTGTAATCACCTCACACCCTGTTAGATCTCTGTTACTTTTTACTTTTTTCATCTACCTATTAATCTTTGTCCTCCTCCTCGTATGTTTTCAATTTTCCCAATTAAAAATTGATCTATTCACTCTAAATCATCTCTTAATCTTTCTCCTTCTTCTGGTGAGATTTATGTCATTGTTGGCCCTATATTCGGTTGTAAAACCACCACCCTTCTCCGCCGTATCCAGTCTAAAAACAATGATGTCAGGTCTTTTTTTTTTTCATCTTTTCATTCTTTTGACTTGATTTCTGATTTAAGTTTTTGGATATAGAACTTTTTGTTTTGAAAACAAATTAAAAAAATATTGCATTTTTCTTTGTGATTCTATTTGAATTTTAGTTCTGTTGCATTGTTGATATAGTTGGTTTTGTTAATGAAATCCTGAGTTTTCACTTTTACTGGTGATAATTACCTCTATTAGTGTTTGAATTTTCTGTCATTAGTTTAAACAATGAAATGGAATAAAATGGGGTTTTGACAAAGCTTTTATATTTGGTTGATGGAGTGGGATTATCAATGGTTAGGCATTGCTAGCTTTCAGGCTGAAAATTTAATTCAGTTGGAAAAAACATTGAAGGGTCTTTTTTTTTCGGGGAGAATGAGTGAAGCTGTTGGGCTATTATGGAGTACAGGGTCAAAAGTGGAGCACAGGACCAATGCTCTTCTATTACAAAGAATGTATATTCACGTCACAGTATAAGATGGGAAGACAAATCCATGCATAAACGGTTGTCATTGGGGATGTTGCTAATGAATATTTGAAGAACAAGTTGTTATCTTATATGCAAAATCTAGAGATTTAAAGGCTGCACATGTGTTTTTTGATAATTTGATGGATAAAAACTTGATTTTGTGGAATGCAATGGTAGCTGGATATGTGCAATGGTGAAATGAAATGAGATGAGACAGTTGAGGTTCATGGCTTCAACTTGTTCTCCAATAAGAAGTAAAAATAGAGAGGAGCTATCATTTTACAATTGAAGAACAAACATAAACTTCTAAAAAAAAAAAAAGAATAAAAAAAAAAACAAATTTAATACAAAAGTGTCCCACCAACAATAGCTGGCTAGCTAGCATTACCACAACACAATCGATTAAATGCACACTTACAGTCATTAACCACACAATATCACAAGATATTAAGTACAAAGACAAAAGAGCATATATTTTACTAAATTCCTCTATTATAAAAATTTCATAATAAAATGATACATGGTTGACTAGAAAATGATATAGATTGACTTCAAAATGATATAGGTTGACCACATACTGTCAAGTAAAAAAATTTGGCATAGAAAATCAATTCTCAAAAATTTGATATTTATTTTTGTAAAAGTAATTTTTTGATTTAATTAGTTTTTGTAAAATTAACATCAAAAGTATTTTAATTAAGATTAATTTAAAAAGTGTTAAAGTATTAAGAATTTAGACGGGAGTAAATTTTTTCAATAATTAGAGATAAAATATGCTTTAACTTAATTTGTTATATTTAGGTTGTCGACATGTCTTAGGATTATCTTCCAATGTGAATTTCATGTTTCGTTGTTTCTATATTTTTTCTAGTGCTATTCTGCTATCACTTTACTATTTTGTTATTTTTTTGTTATATTTAAATTTGTGAATATTGTAGATAGCACATGAATGTAAATATTGGTAATACTAACATTTTTTTTCTAAGGTTTTATTAGATTTAACCCCAGATCTATTCTTTTGCACATTTTCTTTTTGATGCATTTACCAAAAAAGTCAAGTAATGATTGTAATTATCTTTTTTTCTTCATGCTTTTCATTATTATTGCTATGGATGGATGAGTGCATATTTGTATATATTTTGTCATATAGAAACTAGAGTGATGCAAAAAGTGTAACATGTATTAGCTAATAATAAGTATCTAAGTAGAAATGACTCTCTGAACTCAAAATCTTTATTTAGAGGAAGATTTTTTTTAAGTTCGAGGTTATCTCTAATTTTTTGAGTGATTGGGTGACGACAACTTACACAAGACTTCTTTGAGTTTTTGAAAAGATTCTCGTTTCATCCTTAAAGGCGTATTTAATTCTCTTTTCAGTGTCATGGTCACATCTCACTCTAATATTCGAACATCTCTGGCTCACTTACAGTGGAGACTCCACTGGAGATTGAAGGTATGTAATAATTTTGAAACAAGTTACTTCTTATGATATTTCTATCTTTAAGTTATTATAAAAATGCCCAAAGTTACAATTGATTCATTTACAATGTGGATAACTATATCATAAGAAAATTCATCCTCAAATTTCACAAATAAAATTCTAAATTTAAGTTAGATGAGAAAGTTATGATAGGTTAATTGAAAAAAAAAAAAAACTATAAGAGTAAATTATAAATTTTAGAAAAATAAAAATTAAAAATTTCAAAACTCTAAATCAAATTAGTAAAAAATAAATATTTTTATTTTTTAAAATAGTTTTTCTTTAATTATTTTGGGAATTCAAATATACAAAATAATAATATTTTTAAATAAAACATTAATAGAAATTAATAAAATTGTTCTAACATTTTTAGAAGCTATTAAAAATTTAATAAAAAATTATTCTTAATGAAATTTTAAAAAATAACAGTTGTTTTTAAAATAAAAAATATTTTTATATAATAACTTTATCTAAAAATATATGTTCATGTTAAGCTAATTTTTCTAATTTATTTCATATGTTTTTTCAATTTATTATCTTTAATTTTGAACAATCATATGAATTTGGACACTTAGTTATATGTATATTTAATTTTTTGATGTTCTATTTGCCAAATATATATAATATAAGATATTTCGTTAAAAAAAAATAAAAGATGAAATTGATTGACTATGTTGATATTTCTTTTGTTAGGTGTAGTTATTATTTATTTTTAATTATTTTTATTAGTTGTAGAATACTTTTACTAACTTTTTATTTTGTTTTAATTTTTTTTTTATTTTTGCTAGCATGTGCTGTGGTATATAACTTTTCTTTTTTAAGTATTGTTATTATTAAATTGTGTGAAGATGTTGAATTGAGTTAATTCTTATAAAATATGTTTATGATTTACTTCTATATAAATTCCACTTCAAAAATAATAATTTAATACATATTATATACAAAATACATGCAAACATTATTTTTTCTGGGCCTTTTTTTTTTAATTTTTTTCTAATACCATATCCCTCCTTGTCAATTTCATTATTAGTTTTAATTTTATTACTTTTCTTCAATTATTTATCACCTATTATATACTTCTCAATTTTTTTTTAGCACATGAAACCTTACTACTGTTACTATTCTTTTTAATTTTGCAAATCTAACTATTTCTATATCCTATATTCTGATTGTCCTTCATTTTATTTTATATTGTTTAACTATAAATTAACAAAATGATCCTTATTTGTTGCATTTCTTGCTAATGTGTTAATGTGAATACTGAAACTTGACTATTCTTTATATATTAAGGTCACATAATAATTAGTGAAACTATAAAAAAAATTTCAAATTGACCCAACTAAATTAATCCAATCTAATGCAAATAAATATTATGATTTAAAATGTTGAAAGGTTGGTTACAATTTATTTATTTTAAAATAGATTTTTAATTTGTTTTGAATTATGAAAAATTTTGTAGAAAATTAAATTGAATCAATCATATAATAATTATTGCAAATTATTTGTAGTAATAACAAATCCATAAGATTGAACTATTATCAACTATGAAAAGAGCTATTTTAAATAAATTAATACTATTATCAAATATGAAAAGAGCTATTCTACTAATTAGTAAATTGTACTTTAAATTATTTAAAAAGTACACTAAATTTTGATATTTTTAAAACATTTATGTTGTAATTTGAATTTTTAGTGACTTTTAAACAACCAGTTGTCATTATATTCTTATTAAAATTGTACTAAAAAATTACAAATATATAGTAAGAACTAAAAATTATTTTTTATTTTTAAAATAGTGACAAATTAATATTTTTATTTTTTATTTTTTTATATATATACTAAAACAATTATCCTTATCGAATTCAAATATTTTTAATTTAGATATTCTTGAATGTTACTTAGTTTGGTTAATAATTTAAATATTTAAAAATTAATTTTATTGGTTTGGTTAAAATATTTGTTTTAAATCGACTAAATTAAAATTGGAACAAGTTGAAAACGTTTGGATTTTTAATTATTTTTAACCAAACTAAACTTGATTATTCTTAAAACTCTAGATGCTGATATTATCAACCAAGCAATGATGAAACGTATTTTGAAAACCTGGCTCTCGAATGTTTGAGTTTTCGTTTCTCTCAATATGTTAGGAGCATAGATGGCGTACAATTATAGGAAATACATTCTATATTGCTTCATGCATAGCTAGATCACCATCAGTAATTACCGCTTTTGGCCTTTTTCCCTCCATTGCATGCAAAAAAAATTTAAAACTCATTCATAGTTATCAGATGTCTCATCAACTATCAAAACACACTCAAATACTGTTGTTGAGTAACGGTGGTTGATCCTAACAAAGATAATAAAAGGCATCTTATAGGTGTTACTCTTGTATGTTGAATCAAACACCAAAATATCCCCAAAACATGAATAGTCCATTTAAGAAGATGAATTTGCCTAAAAAATATTACCAAGTCGGTTTTCTTCATCGACAATATATCTACAATATAATTCGTGATCCATATCACCTAGTGCATATAAGTACGTAAGAGCAGCTTCAAAATTTGAATATAATAATTTAGACCGTTTATATGTATCAACAAAATTATACAAATCATTCTTTCTAAATCCCACATACTCAAATCCTCAAGCACTGTTGACCATATAATCCATGATTTAACTTGTCTTTATACCAGCAACATGCATTGATCTTACCGCCACCAATTAATTAGATGTTCATTTATTTACTTACAATTTTTATATAATTATTTAATTTATTTTTATAACTTAATAAGGTGATAAAGTCATTTCTTAAATTTTAATTTACTCTAAATTTTTGTTTGTCATTATAAAATAATTTAAATAATTAATAAAATATGTAAATTTATAAGCTACATGAAAATAATTCAAACTTTGGAAAAAATTAGGAATTGTGTTACATGTGCTCATCAGACTCTGTAACTTGACGATGACTTCTGAGAAATTGTACCTCTCGTAATGTAGCCAACCTATGATTATGCTCAACGGTATTTTCTTTCACAATATACATTCCAATCGGTTTGTTATAATTCACCCCCAAAGCAACTAAACAATTGCTTCTAGTTAAAGCTTCTTTCTGTTCTCCCTTTCCAAGTCCTCTTTAGAACAAATTAGACCCTCCTTAGAACAAACCCATCTTCTCATTGAGGTTGTATCATTTTTTAATGCCTTATATCATCCTTTCGCACATTAAATCCCATAGCACTTGAATAAGTGTGGTAAACTTTTTCAGCATCTGCAATTGAATCGAATTCAATGCCCATTAAATCCTATGTACACCACTCCTCAATCCTTTTAGAAATTCCTATTGATAAAGAATACCAATCATACTTGCTATTATTTTCCCATATAGTTGATTTGATGATCTGTCAGAATCATTAGAAATAAAAGTAAGGTGTAACAGCCCCAGCCCACCTGCTTGAGATATTGTCTGCTTTGCCCGCACAGGCCCAACCCCAACTCGAAAGCCCGGAGCGCACGGTTTTAAGGGCTACAACCCAAAACGCGTCTCAAGTTGAAAGTATCCACATCCTTATTATAAGGCATGCTTCGTTCTCCTTCCAAACCGATGTGGGATATCACAATCCACCCCCCTTAAAGGGCCCAGCGTCCACGCTGGCACAACGGTCCGGGCCCAGGCTCTGATACCATTGTAACAGCCCCAGCCCACCCGCTTGAGATATTGTCCGCTTTGCCCGCACAGGCCCA
>CATIWK010199462.1:0-12478 GCA_949634005.1 Mallotus japonicus
AAAAAAAAAAAGAACCTGAAAACAATTTTGCTGTTACAAAACCAAAGCTCACGAGTCATACATAAACTATACTGGTCCATCCTGATTTTTATGAACTGAAGAAATAGGGAGGTCCATTCTTTCCTAAAAACTATATGGTCCCCAATAGAATAATTCATCAACTCCCACTTTAATTACCCTTTTCATCGCCCATCGTACCCATGACTAAATTCAAAACCCATTTGACCCAAAAGGAATAGAAGAATCATGCACTAAATTTTTATGGCCAAAAAGCTTTTAAAAATCCCCCAGCATTTGAAAGTGACCTTTGAGTAGAGCCACCAAGGTATTACAATCCCCCACCCTCTCATACACACAAAACACATCTCTCCAACCGCCTTTAAGCAGCGTGGAATCCACCGTCCAATCACCACACCATTTACCAGTCAAGGAAGGCAAAAGATTGGATGTGACATCCATCCAGAACAACAGGGTAAGTGGGGGATTTGATGTTTTATATCAATTAAAAAACGCAGTGTCAGTCTTCAATCATGAGGCTACGTATATTGGGGTAGGGAGTGTTAGCAACTAGAAACGTATACAGATAGGTCTGCCCTAAAAATGGAGGGACTTCTGGCCTGCCCTACAATAATTAAATCAAAATAAGTAATTTGAACAACCGTGGCAGACATGCATGAAGCCATGAACACCAAAAATCCCCACCTTTAATTGTGATCTGATATTTAATTCTTTCATCAGTTTATGCGTAACATACAAATGTAGAGTATTACAAGTTAACAGCTTCTTCTTGTTGGTGAGATAAATTAACAGCTTCACTCTAACAAGGGGTCCATGCCACCACCGTTTTAGTACAATCTCCTTCGCATTTTGCCTCAAGAAGCAAAGTTTTGAACATTCATAATAATAATCTTGAACCTTCATCAATCTTGAGCCCTAATTCTCTAGCTTTTGTAGAATGAAAAAGAATAAACAGAAAACAAACTAATAAAAACCCTAGATCAGAAACGATATGAACAAAGGAGGAGAAAAAAATCATTACATGTGCACTAGAAAGGTGAAATAGAGGAAAACAAACAAGAAAAACCCAGAAAAGGAAAAAGGGCATGGTGAAAAAAAGAGAGAAGTTTTCCAAATTTAAAAGCCAGAAATGACATGAAGATCTACAAAACGACCAAACAAAAACTGAAGCTTTGTTGCATGATAAATCATATCTTTGCATAAACAAAAGGTTGTACTTTTATTTACCTTAAAGATTATGCCTTTCTCTTATTTTTCCTCTTCTTACATAGAGGCTAAGTTTCCATGACGACAAAAAACCACTACAGACTGCACACAGTGTGATCACAACAAGGAGGATGCAGTTGAAATACATATGTGTGTGTGTGTGTGTGTCAAAATAAGCAAGAAGATGAATAAAGAATTCTTGAACAAAAGAAAAAGAAACTGCTGAAAATAATCAATAAAGGGTTTTATAAGGAGTTGTTTAATTACTCTGATCTTTACCACAGGAGAGATAGAAGCGAAGGATATATTATACATCACGAGGATTTTACAAAGAGAGACCAACAGAGCTCAGTTGGCAGTATGCCCACCTCCATATATGTATATATAAGTGTGTTTTAAAGAAAAGGAGAGATTTTATATATTTTGAGGAGGAGGTGGACAGAATGCCAATAAACTCTGTAAGAAACCCTTTGTTAAACCCACATGAAAACTGAGGAACCATGTCCTTGTACTCATAGCCGGAGGACGAATATATAGCCGATATATAGATAGAGAGTTAACAATAAAAAAATTCTTTGATGGCAATTGTGAAGAAGAATACGAAAAGACGAGGGGCAGATGGGGTTTATTTAAGATGCGAGGAAAAGGATAGCACAGCACAGTAAATAGGAGAGAGAGGATGAATAGATGGATGGTTGAGGCTAAGACTGAGGGTGATGGGTGTATTTAATTAATTGTTTGTTTTAGAGAAGAAAGAAATGGATGCCTAGCTTCACACCCAAAAAGAAAAAAAACCAATAATAACAATAAAAAATCAAAGATTGGATGGTTCATTCTTTCTGCAAAAGGGCATATATTTTACAAGGATCAAAGGATCATCATAGTTATTCTATCTTTCCCCTCGTTCTTGATGATTAAAAAAAGAAAAAAAGAACAGCTAATTAACCCTTGCTTTGCTTGTTTCTCCATAATGTTTATCTTCAGTCTTTTCTTGCGTTTCTCTACCTCGGTTTTGATGCCTAAATTTCCCATATTACAAGCACAAGCATCCCATCTAATCTTTCTTTATCTGAGACTACACCAACAGAAAGTTGAGGTTAGGGGTTACTAATTGTTATGGAGAAGTATGAGTTTGGTTGTTTTTGTTTACTGTCCCAAATAATGACAAAACAAGAGACCAAAATTCACCATGATAGTTTCAGATTAAAAAGTGGCTACCTTTGCTTTTCTTTTGTTTTTAATCGGGAGAAAGATCGAGCTGAGCTCCATCTCAAGTTTCTCTTTTTCTTTTCTTTTTTTTTTTTTGTTAAAAAAAAAAAAGAATTTCTTATTTAACTTTCTCTAAGATGCTATCATCGCTCCTCCGTGTCGTGAATTGTTATGCATATAGCTGTTGAGGGTCCATCTAACATTATCAATACAATATCTACCCTTCACGATTTTTTGCAGGGTACACAGATAGATTTTTTATATAGCTGTTTGATCTTACAGGTATTTAAAACTGTTATTTTAAACATAAAGGATGATTTTTTTTCATTTTTGGCGGAAAAAAAATGTACGAAATCACAGTAGATAAAAACAATACTAACTATCGAATTTAAAGATTAAAATTAGCATAGAGTAATTATACAAATTAGTCGAAGAAACTATAACAATAATCACCATAATTCAAGAAACAAATTAGATGTGAGTGTGTCAATGAATTTTCGCTTGTACTTGCACTCCTTATATAGAAGGATACACTCCTTATGAAGGTATTTTAACTTTTTGTAAAGTTATGGGAGGTAAACAATGAATTCTTAATATTTTTTTTGGTAAATAAGAAAATTATATGACTAAAATATCAACAGAGTGGTAAATAGGGAGGTCATATTCAACGGACTGTATAATAGAGAGCAGTTATTCTCTTTTAAATTGATAACATAATTCGAACCATACACCTCAATATGCCCTCAAAAATGAGTTATTACTTGACTATTCTGACATAATGAATTTTTATTTTTTATTTTTTATTTTTTTTGTTAATAGGGAGGTCATATGACTTAAATTTTGATGAACTGCACAACAGAAAACAGTCATTCTTTTAAATTCAGGTTCTTATTTAATTATATGTAAGTTGCTTTTTAAACTGTGATATTTTTTTATATTTTAAGTCTTTCAAATGTTAGCTGAATTAACAATGATATTACAAAACTTTAAAATCATTTTGAAGAATAATTGGCACAAGTAACTTGGTATTAATAGTGAATTTTAATTTGTGATATATAATTAATCTCTTGAATTATAAATAAATTTTTACTTAAAATCAAATAAGAATAAGTATTTTACTTGGTATGGATGTGCAAATTATTTGCTGAAAAAAAATATTTGTAAAAAAAAAAAAGTTAATGATAGAAAAATTACTAATTTTTTTCTAATTTTCATATCGACAAATAAATTTATATATGCATGTCATATCAGTATGGACATCTATTATTTTGACTATAGATAAATTTGCAACAAATTGAAATGTTTATATACTAATTTGCCATAATAAAAATGACTAAAATTTATGGTAGCATTATGCAATAACTCATTTTTAAAAGTACATCATTTAAATTCTATGATCTTATTGATACCAATGAGGATATATAAATCTATCTTCAATTTATCTATAATATAATTAAAAACAAAGTGATTAAAACAACTATTCAAATAACTTCTAATCAATATGTAAGCATGTTTATTGTTTAGTATTTTCCATTCTCATTTCTTCTTTTAGGTTTTAAGAATAACTTAAATGAGCATTTAACTTGAAATGATTAATGGCAATGTGCCTTGTCACACCATTTAATGTTCATATTCATAAGTATTCATGAACTTTGTCACCTTGCTAGCTTACATCAAAATACATACAACTCATTATGCCAGCATGGAATTAGCTATACCCTTATGTTGACTTGATATCTAACAATGAAATTGAGTGAAGTTACACATTCATCAATTGCTTAATAGACTTTAATTGGTTATCTTCTTTTCTCAGCCAACCCTAATAAAAAACATCAAAAGTGCTCATCATGCCATCATGGAAATGCTTAGACCACCTTGTTGACTCAATGCATACTATTATATACTTTTCCACTAATTAATTGGAAACTTAATCTGCATATATGTCTCTTGAATAATTAATTAACACCTAATTCTAATTGTTACATTCCAAAACAGACATCATCTTGAATTAGAAAAAAAATTAAAAATGATACAAGTCATGATCCAACAAAGAGTAATGGAGCATAAAGATGGAGAAAGAGATGAAGGACCCCACTTTTCTTCCATTGATGGACCTACTATGACACCACTAATGTAATGAGTGTGGAATCCTAGGTACATTCTTTCTAGCAACTGCACAAAAATTTCTTCATCAAACAAAAAAAATTTCAAACATGTCTTTTTTGACCTATATTATACCAAAGTTAAAAATGCAATTAAAAAGGTTAAAACATAGGTCAATCTTTTCCATTATAGTAATAAATACACTTCTGATCCTTACCCATTTTTCTTCACTACAGTACTAATCAATCTCTCCATTCTAATGCATTGTCACGTGTTACCACTCTTCCCAAAAGTTCAATAAAGAAAAGAAGAAGAAGAAAAGAGAGGAAATCTTCCCTTTTGTCGATTGATACGTCTTTGTAGATTGTCTGAGTGAGTGTTGCTGTTTGGTTGTTTTTTTTTTTATCAGATTGTTTATTTATTGTTATTTACTTATATAAATATATATTATATATAAAAAAAGAACAAACTTCTACAAATATTTATTAAAACATACGTGGGTATTTCTGAAACTAAAACCTCTTTATAGTGTTGGTATTTAATGCTTGGAATCTACCCCCAACCGTACCTCATTAATCTTTACAGTTCAAAAGTTTGAATTGCAAATCGAAATGAACACGGAGAAGATAATGAATCGTAACTTAACACAGACGTAGAGGTTACAGACGGAAATTGACTTTGTTCCTTTTTTTTTTTGCCCTTTCTTCAATTTTCACGATATGTCTAACCTAGCTAGCTCTCTACCTCTACAGAGTTAGTGTCAGGGTATGATTGAATCATTGGGACAGTCTAAATTTAAGAATAGTAACACTGCAACGATATATTTATTATTTACACTTGTTTAGTTTGATGATGAATCTTCTTGAAAGAATCATGCTCTAACTTACTAAATCCAAATAGTAAAGTTTACCAATAAAAAGTTTTTATTCAAAATTCATTTATTATAAAATTGAATACTTTTGATCATGAATCTGTTAACTGAAGCTGTTTTTATTTAAGTGATATTTTTGGTTCGAATCATAAACCGTTATAATTTTATTTAAGTTGAATCGTGTTAATAAGAATTTAATAAACTTTGAACACTAATAGTTTATACCAAAAAATCAAATATTCATAAATTTTAAGTCATAAAATAAAATAAAATCACCACCAAACCACGTATAATGTTATATATATATTTTTGGTGCAAGTCATCTAGTATCTAGTATCTCGTAAGACACAACTAATTCGGATTCGATCCGAACAAAACTTCAAAGGTTTACCTCAAGAGTTTTAAAGTAGCTGCGTATCCAGAGTTTAAGAGTTTTAATGTTATATATATATTTTAATCAAACTACTAGTATGGTAGAAAAACCCCATAATACTAGATGTTAGACAAGGCACATTTAGAAAAATCTCTGGTAGTCGCAAAGATGTAACAAGTTAGATGGATGTAGAACCAATAATCGCATCCACAATGTAATTAGTCTCAGTGAATGCACCATCTCGATTGAGGCAGACAAAAGGGTCAAAAACATTTCCTCTAATAGAGATATATCTAAAGTAAATGGGATCTTCCCATAACAAATGGCTACATCATACATCTCAAACAGAAAATTATTCTGACAAATATATGAAGCTGGCGAGGCCAATTAAGACATGCACCTAACAATTTCCTCTATCCAACATCATGAGAGATTTAAATAATGGACCCATTTTGTCACATCGATTGTGCATATACAAAAAATTAAAGAGAAGAAATGAGGTGCCCTCTGTTCATTGTATTATTGACCATTCGTTCCTTTACTAACCGACTGCATGGAAGGTGAGAGTCTTATGGAAAATTCTTTTGGTTAAGGTGCATATTGCACCAACCGAAAATGGGCGTAGCTCTATAGTAGCATTAAGGTACACATCTCTGGCAATGCATGCTAGAGTCTGGACCGTCCTTTAGATTAATAAGGCAACATAAAAAAAAATTCTAAACCAAATAAAAAAAGAAAAAAATATTTGGATTAATGAATCAGTTGGCATAGAACTGTTCTCGTCTAAATTAGATTTTAGATTTAAATTTGTATTAAATTAGTTGTTAAGAGATATATACTGTTTTTGTATTCCCGCCCAAATTATACCGAATTAATTCTATTTCCATAAATCTACAGAATTCACAAAATAATTTATTTATTTTATTATTACTCTATCTTATTATTAATCATAATCAGAGATTTCGTATATAGCTGGAACGACCCTCACAAATTGCAAATGCTAATTTATTAAGAATTAATCGGATTAAAGCTAATATATATTTCTTTTTTCTATACATCCAAGAGGTTCTATTTGCGACTATATTTTCTATTTTAGTAGTAAAAAGTTCCAGTAAATAGCAGACACCGATAGTTTAAAAAAACAACTTTTCCTTTTTTTTTTCAGTTTAATAGAAAAATCTAGGCTTTGATAAAAGTTCATGCGCTTTGTTCCCTGCAACACTTCGTGCAACTTCAGATGCAGCTTTTATCCTATATCTATCTGTATGATTTTTCTTCCCTTTTCAGAAAGCTTATAGGATATGGGTGCAATTGTGGGGACTTTTTTTTTTCCCTTTCAAATTGACTGGGCGTCGAAGGTAGCAATAAACTGATTTTTTTAAAAAAAAAACCGCAAATAATAGTTCAAAGTTAAACACAAAATTAAAAAGATTATTATTGTTGTTAATTAATCTTAGATATATAACTAAATTTAACTAAAAAGAGCACATTAATGTTAAATGATCATGATTTGGTTGACTAAATAGTGAGGAGTTGAACTTAAGATCTAGTCAAAGTTTGAAGGGGCAAGGCATGGCATGGTGCCTACAGAAGGGGGAGAGAGACATAGAGGGACTTTTGGAAATATTGCAAAGCTCGATGCATGAGAATCCACTCTTTTTCATGATTAGGAGCTATGGGGGTTTCAAGTGGATCTGCTCCCACGTAAGTAAATGCTTCAAAAGTGCAACAAAAAATTAATATTTTTAGTATAATATACTTTATTGGATTTTCTGCTTTATAATTGATATAAAGCAAAGAACCAAACCTTGCCAATCACATGCTTCTTGGTGTTGTTTACATGGACAGAATCACCCTATCATGCTTTTAACTTTGGAACATTTTGATGTGTTTGTGTTGTGTCTCTTTTATTATTTTCTTCTTTTTCTTTTTAAATTTTGTTATGTAGTTCTCACTAAAAAGCTAGACATTCCATTTGTTTCTTTAATTTGTTTGTATAATAGCATGATTTTGACTACTAATTGCTTGCTATATAGGCCTATATATATGTGGTGGTTGACTTGTGATTAGTAGCTAGAGTAGAGCTTTATAGAGAAAAGTATGCATTGCTTCTTTTTGTTGAAAAATAATTTGGTTAAACTTGCTAGTAACTTGTACCACAAAACTCCATCTAGTAATATTAATTCATTATTCACCTTTTAAGAAATGTTGTATTGATTTACAAGAATTCTTTTTACTCACTTGATTGTTATAATATCCTGTTTGAAATTCTCTGTGTTATGTTGATTTCTTGGAATGCATTTTTTTTTTGACTGCATATGATCAAAGGAGATACCATCACTCTGTGCAAAGTTATGCTATTTTCTTATTCTTCTCTTGATTTTTTTTTTCAACTCATCAATTATCATTTCTGATTTGGGTTTTGAAATTATTGTTTTATAAATGAACTATTTTAGATAGAATGTATCTGCAAATTTTGTAAATATATAATTTTAAATTGATAAATTCTTTAGAAATTTAGGAATGGGAGTGGCCCCCCTCAAGTCCAATTTTCCTCAAGTATATGTTAGATGATTGACACCTTATTAAAAGTCAATTTAACGACTCATATTTAAATTTAACAATAACAATATATGAAAAATTTATGATAGAAAATATATAAAAAAAATTATCATGACAATAAAAATATTTATTTATTTTAGTTGAAAATATATTTTTAATTAAATAAATATATTGTACTATTATAGTTTAAAAAAATATTTATTTTTTTCTAATTATATATGATATATTATTATAGATATAAGCTTGCAAAAATATTTTTGAATTTTGATATTCACTTAATATTATAAAAATTATTGAAAAAATATAATTATATATTTTCTATCATAAATTTTTCATATATTGTTGTTGTTAAAATTAAAAATGAGTCGTTAGATTGACTTTTAATGAGGTGTCAATCATCTAGCATAGACTTGAAAAAATTTGAGAAAAATTGGATTTGAGGGAAGCCACTCCCTTTAGGAATGTTGAAGGAAGAGTTTTTTTTTTATAGGAGAGAGGAAGGTAAGAATTAAACTATTAATCTGTTAATATCTTAAACGAAGTTATATTATTAGATTATTCAACTTTCTTTCCATAAGATGAGTTAGTAATTTTTATTTTATTTTTAACTGCATTATTGATTATGGGAGACATTTTACAAAAACTTGTAAGTTTATAAGTCATTATACATCAAGGCATGAGTGGCAGACAAATGTTGACACAGAAAGAATTTTCTTTACCGTGTGAGATCAATTAATGGCATTGCCGCTATATATAATTAGTGCAAGTTGTAAACCATTTTTTTTTGTTCTCAGTGAAAAATGTCAACTTAATTAATTGATATGAACGTGGTTAACCTGTATCAAACCCGTATTCAATGTTAATGTCTTTTCCAAGGATCGTTCAATGAATCAAGCAAGAAAACTCTAACTCCCAATAAGATCCTTAAATAACCTGTACTTAAGAACCTTAGTTACAAAGAATTAAAGATCGTTCAATGAAAAACCTAATATTGAACTAAGCCAATTTCAAGTTTAAATCAAATTAGGTTTAAAAGTATCAAGCCTTCACTTGATAAATTCATAAAGTTCTTTTAAGAACCAAAGAAAGGACTCTAACCTCTCAAATAATTTGATATAAATCAAAGAAAATTCAACAACTTAATAATAATTCATTTGTTTACAACCCTAAGATGGCTATTTATAATGAAACCCTAATAAGGAACAAAGTTGGAAACAAAATAAACTTCCTAAACAACAAAAAGGAAACCTAGAAAAATAAGGATTTTTGGTCTGACGTCAGATACGGCTGTGTTGGAAAGATGACACGGCTGTGTCACTCTGATTATCTGAAATAATGCTCTCACGCACAGCTGTGTCAAAAGATGACACAGCTGTGTCTGGTTCATGGGAACAAAGCTGGACAGAATCCGAATCAGACACGGTTGTGTCAGATTTTTGACATGGCTGTTTCAAATTGAAGAAGACCGAATTAGCCAAAATTGTCTTCACAAAAATTGTAGCTCTATGTCTTAGCTTTCCAAAGCATTTTGAATCAGCTCAATCAGACTTATGTACTAAAAGTTATAGCCAAAATACTGAAGCATGCTACCAAGGAACAAAAAGATCGGAATCAACTCAATGTTGCTTCAAACTAGGAATGGCTGTGTCTCCAAGTTGCATAGCCATGTCCCCTCCTTGAACTTGAATTAAATGAACAAAATGAAGCTCCTTTTCATCTTGGATTTTAGTTTCACTTGTCTCACACCATATGGACTTCATAAAGACTTGCAAAGCATCTTTAAACTTCTTAGTTCTAGCCCTTGTAGTTGGTCCATTATACTTGAGCAAATCATCATGCTTGGTGTTTGCTTGGTTTGCATCATATGTAGACATAATACATGAGATGTATTAATTCTCTACATAATTCTTTGTGCACTAGATAAGTATACAAGTTGTATACATATGATGTAAGACATGATGTCATGGGTTTTGCTTTCTCTACATATATATACATAACCTAAGACATGTTTCTAAGGTTAGAGATTTTTGAAAGATACACCTCAAAATAGAAACAATATACACAACATAACCCCTAAGTGTTCTTGCAAGGAGATTAAATTAGTGCAAGTTTTGTGAGGGTCATTAGAGAGGCTACTTGCAACTAATCCAATCCAAGCAAAAAGGTGATTTGGTGGAGATTTGGTGTTTCAAGCTAGAGGCATAACACTTGGGAGGCTAGAGCATTTGATTCAAGAGTTGAACCTAAAGCATCCCCAAAGCTTGTAAATAACTATTGTGGCCTACATCAAACTTAGGAGTTTGTAAGTATTCCTAAACTTAGAGTTCCTAGGTTGATGTTTGTATATATTGTTTGCTATTTAATTATGTTTAAAATGAAAAATGGATCTATGGGAAAGGAATTCTTCATGTTATGATGGGTTATGCAAGTGAAAAATTTAAAATTTCACCCTATTTAAGGTTGTGCTCACCACACATAAAAGTTGCATAACTGATTCCTTACACTATAACATGCATGGCATGAATAAAACTGTTTCTGAATTGCATGGGATGCCTAAGACTGCTGAGAAGAGCATCAAGACTACCAAGGATGTTCTAATGGCTAATAAAGGGAAATGTATGAAAAGGATGGGAAAGGGTAAAGGCAAGATTAAGGCTTCTAAAGGCTTTCAAAAGCCCAAGCCTAAGCCTAAGCCGGCATCCCAAGCAAAACCACCTAAGGAAGGAATTTGCTTTTTCTGCAATGAGCCAGGCCATTGGAAAAGAAATTGCAAGCTCTTTATCGATGATCTGAAGAAGAAGGGTAGTGCGACTACCTCTTCAGGTATTCATGGTATAGAAGTCAATTTATCTACTTCTAATTCTTGGGTATTAGATACTGGTTCTAGATCTCACATTTGTACTAATGTGCAGGGTCTAAAAAGGAGTAAAATCTTGGCTAAAGGTGAAGTGGACCTACGAGTTGGAAATGGAGCAAAAGTTGCTGCTTTAGTTGTAGGAACTTATTAATTAACTTTGCCTAGTGGACTTGTTTTGAGTTTGGAAAACTGTTATTATGTACCTGCTATGAGCAGAATATCATTTCTATTTCTTGTTTGGACAAAAATGGTTTTGAATTTATTATTAAGAATAATAACTGCTCCATTTATCATGATAAAGTTTTCTATGGATATGCTCCACGAAATCATGGTCTTTATGTTTTAGACATTGAAGACACTAATGAAAAGTCCATCTATAACATTGATATAAAGAAATTTAAATCTAATGATTTAAGCACAGCCTATCTTTGCGTTTAGGCCATATAAATGAGAAATGCATTTCAAAGCTCCATTAATATGGACTTTTGAATTTATTTTGATTTTGAATCATTTGAAACTTGTGAATCTTATTTATTAGGAAAAATGACTAAGACACCTTTTATTGGACATAGTGAAAGGACTAATGACTTATTAGGCCTTATATATTCTGATGTATGTGGTCCATTAAGTTCCACTGCTAGAGGAGGTTATCAATACTTCATTACTTTCACATATGATTTTAGTAGATATGACTATGTCTATCTAATGAAACATAAATCTGAATCTTTTGAAATGTTCAAAATTTTCAAAAATGAAGTACAAAATCAACTTGGTAAGAATATTAAAGCACTAAGATCTGATCGAGGTGGTGAATATTTAAGCAAAGAGTTTATTAATCATCTTAGAGATTGTGGAATAATTTCACAATTAACTCCACCAGGAACACCACAATAGAATGGTGTATCTGAACGGAGAAATTGAACTTTATTAGATATGGTTCGATCTATGATGAGTCAGTCAGATCTTCCAATCTCCTTTTGGGGTTATGCTCTAGAAACTGCTGCATTCCTTTTAAACAGAGTTCCATCAAAGGCAATTGAAAAGACACCATATGAGATATAGACTGGGAAATCTCCTAATTTTTCTTTTCTTAAGATTTGAGGATGTGAGGCTTATATGAAGCGTCAAATTTCAGATAAATTAGCACCCAAATCAGATAAATGCCTTTTTGTGGGATATCCTAAAGAAACTAAAGGATATTACTTTTACAATGCTTTTGAAAATAAAGTGTTTATTGTTAAGAATGGTGTCTTTTTTGAAAGAGAATACATTTCCAAAG
>CATIWK010199467.1:0-12453 GCA_949634005.1 Mallotus japonicus
TAGCTAGCAAATCAATAAAGTAATTCAGAGAATAAAATATGAATCTAAACAACTATAAATAAGAGGAAATCAATAATTAAAACATAGAGCTCAGGTTTAGTTTTACTATTCCAATCAGATCATGAACACTTAATTATTAAACACCTTGATTTCAGTTAAGGGTAATTGTTCTAAAATACCTAAAGACTCTCTCGAGCTCAATTAAGCATATTAAGATTAAAGTTTAACCTACTCTCGTGATTAAAAAGTTAATCAAAACTCATTAAGTTCCTTAATAATTAGGTTACCACTGAAGAGCTTCCCTAGGTTACCACTGAAGAGCTTCCCTACTCTCATGGTCCCCCGAAGAGCACGTTTACTCTCATGGTCGAGTGGTCTAAGCCCTATGAGTCTTAAGCTGATAAATTCCCCTAACTCTCGTTGGTTAATCTACCCATAAATATGCAAACAAGCTGTCCAAGAATGAAAGCATAAATTAAGTGTAACTCATAGAATTAACTAAAAATCAAATTAATAAAACTTTGTGTTCAATCACATTATGGAATAACTACTCCTAGCCTAAACTCTAAAATGAGTTTAGCCACACATAATTGTAGCGACAATCACAAACATAATTAAAAGAATAAAAGATGAAGAAGAAGAAAGTATGAATAAATCACTTGAATCTCGTGACTCCTCTTCAATCTTTGGCTTCAAGGATTGCTCCTCGAATGTGGAATGAATCCCCCTAAACCTTCTCCATAATACCTTTTTATAGGAAACATGATGAAAACCTATTTGCCCTTGAATTCCCGAGTCCTTATTGAAAAAGGAAACATTACTATGCCTGACACCATGTTGATACTCAAATTTTGACGGTCCCCTAAAGATTCGACGATGAAGGATTCCTGTCACTTAGACAGGGGGAAAACTCCTTCGGAAGTTTTCTCAAGCGTGCTTAGATCGAGAAGAAATCCAAAAAATACCAAAAAGCAACAAAAAGTCCTAAAAAGAGCCAAGTTGGGCCAAAAAATGACCAAAAATAAGGGAAAAGCCCATAGAGACGAGTCCACCCACAAGCTTGGGTTGATGACCCAAGAGTGTGGATCATTTAACCTAGTCCGTAGGTCAAAATGACCCATTTGCCCCTGTGTGGGTCAAATGACCCACGCACGTAGGTCATTGACCTAAGCTTGTGGGTCAACTTGGTTGGGATATAAAAAAAAGGTTTTTCCTCTTTTAGAAGAGGATAGTGGCACATTTCCCGAGGTAAACATTTAGTGAGAGAAAAACCTACTGTTTTGGAGCACTTTCTCTCCCTTCCTCTCTCTCCTAAAGCATTTGGAGACCCATATATATCTAAAACAAACCCAAGATCAATTTTTCTTTTTATTTTGTCTTAGGATTTAGACCATTAAATCCAAATCTAACTGCATCTAAGTCAAAACATGCATCAAGGGTAAATCCCGGTCCCTCTGAGGATCTTCCAATTATTTTCAATTAAAAATTGCATTTTTATCATCTTATTTCTATAATTTTTCATCATTTTCTTGCATTTTTATTCATTTTATTGTAAATATTTATTATTGTGATAAAGTTGTGATTTTTTGTGGTGATTTGAAGTTTGTGAATAAGATATGTAGAAGAAGAAGGAAGTTCGAGTTGAATCCGGGAGTGTTTGCATTCATTTTGCATTTTTCCACCATTTTTGCATCTTTTTCTTCATTTATGTAAAAAATGGGTATTTTAGTGTTAGCATTTTTATTATTGTTTTTGCATCATTTTAATTTATTTTTATTATTATTTCTGCATTTTTCCTTATTTTTATTGCATTTTTATCAATTCTTGTGGTATTTATGCTTTTTATGGTAAACATGGCATTTTTATCATAAAAGTCGCCATTTTTATGGTGAAAATGCCATCTTTATCATTTTTATATTTTTATTTCTGTATTTTTATTTTATTTGCATATTTATTTATGTATTTTTATTATTTTTTTGGTATTTTTGCAATTTTTATTGCACTTATGCCTTTTATAGTAAAGTTGACCCTTTTATCATAAAGTTCACATTTTTATATGGTAAAAATGCCACCTTTATTATTTATATTTTTTTTTATTTCTACCATGTTTATTTATTCCAGCACTTTTATTATTTTTATGGCTTTTTCTATTTTTATTGTATTTATGCTTTTTATAGTAAAGTTGATATTTTTATCATGAAGTTCATATTTTTATAATAAAAATATCACCTTTATTACTTTCACATATTTATTTATTTATTTCTACACTTTAATTATTTTTATTGCCTTTTTCCAATTTTTATTGCATTTATGTTTTTTATGGTAAATTTGATGTTTTTATCATAAAGTTCACATTTTTATGGTAAAAATATCACCTTTATCATTTTAATATTTTTTTATGTATTTTATTTATTTTTTATTAATAATCCAGAATTTTTACTATTTTTATTACATTTTTTCCAATTTTTATTGTATTTGTGCCTTTTATGATAAATTTGGTGTTTTTATCCTAAAGTTCATATTTTTATGGTAAAAATATCATCTTTATTATTTTAATATTTTTATTACTGTCATTTTAATTTATTTACATATTTATTGCTGTATTTTTATTATTTTTATTGCATTTTGTGGCTTTTATTGCTTTTATGCCTTTTAAGAGTAAAGCTATCATTTTTATCATAAAGTAGATATTTTTATGGTGGAAATGATATTCTTACCACTTTATTTACCTTTAATTCTGCACTTTATTATTTTTATCATATTAATTGCATTTTTATTATTTTTATTGTTCCTTTTGGTAAATTTATTATTTTTATCATAAAGTTCTCATCTTTATGATGAAAATAATATTTTTATCATCCCTTTTATTATTCCATTTGCATTATTATTATTTTTATTGCATATTTATTATCTTTGTCATATTTATTGCTTTTTTTGATAAATTTATTATTTTCATCATAAAGTTAATATTTTTATGGTGAGAATAATATCTTTATCACTTTATTTATTTTATTTGCATCTTTTCCACTTTAATTTCTTTATATTTATCTCATCATAAAAATCCCCTTTTTTTACATAATAAAAATGATGACTTCACACTAAAGTACCCAGATCTCTAAAATCTTGCATCATGCATACATTAGCATCCTTGTTTGCTTATTTGTTTAATTATTCCTTCATTTATTATTCCAATTGTGAATGAATGAATATATTAAATTGTCCTATATGTGATGTGTGCTTGTATATGTATGAACGCTAACCTTTGTTTTGTAGGTCTATTAGAATAGGTTTATTTTTGTAGGCGGCGAGGTTTAGTGCGCGCCTAAGTGTTGGCGACCACGGCATTGTGCAAGCTCAGGACCTGCTAGGAAGTACAAAGATGGGCTTGAGGCCCATTATTGGAGAAGGAGTCGCCACCCGGATGAAAACCGGGACACACTTACAGCAACTAGATTCTATGGAGGTACCCAGAAGCCGTCTTCAGAGATCGGGTTCGGAAACTGGGTATGGGCTTGGAATGCCCATCCAACCTTGCAGTTGGCCTCCGTTTGTGTTTTATAATTTATTACCTTTAGTTATCAAATGATTTCCTTATTAACATTAATCACACATGCTTTCACTTTTACAATTTACCAACTTTGCACATTAGTCCTATTTGCTTAATACCTTGGCAATTGAAATAAATAATGAAAAGAATATTACAATCATTCATTCAATACAAACGGGGGAGGGATTAAGGATTACAAATCTTTGTACAATTATTACAATAATTGCTCAGATAAAACCTCTCAAGAACTACTTAATTCACTAATTAAATAGTGATTAAGGACTTACTCAAACCTACAACAAATATGGTTAGCTCATAATAAACAGTTTTACTTATAAGTAATTCAAATAATATTTACACTAAATACTAAACATTACATGTGTATAAGATACAGGAAATATACTGAAAATATACAAGAAAGACACTGAAATGCAGCAGAGTTATGATTAACTCTGGTGGTGAGGTGATCGCCTCAATGATGAGGCGATCACCTCATCCTAAAGAGGCGGCGCCTCCTCAACAGGGGACTCCGTCTCAGAATTACATACCTTCTTAAAACTTAAGTAATTCAAATATACAATCAAATAAGCACAAACCAGGGACTCAATACTCAAAAATTCACATGTTCAAACAATCATGCTTTCATATAACACCAAATAAACAGCAAGATACTCAAAATAAAAAAAATCTAACAATTTATACTTTTATATGAAAACAAAACTTAAAGACTCTAAAGTGAGGATTCTCACTGATTGAAGAATGTGTGAAGCTCCTAACTCAGCCCTCAGATTCTATTTGATTGTTTGAGTGTAAGAAGACTCCTTCTCCTTGAAAGAACTAGGCTCCTAAGCTTGGAAATCCACTTCCCTCTCTTCTTTCTATTATTTTTCTCTTGGTTTTCTTCCTTTTTTTTCAGAACGTTTTTTTTTCTTTTTTTTCACCTCTTTTCTTTTCTAATTATGGCCAAGAGTCCTCAAATATCAGGCTCAAGCTTCCACTTAAGCCTCTCTCTCTCTCTTTAATTTCCCACAAATCTGAGTTTAATCTCCACTAAGTATTTTTTTTCATCATTGCTCTCTCTTTTCCAGCTGATATTTGCCTTAAAAGTCTTTATTTTCGTTCAAAAATGCAGCTGAAAAAGTGTGGTTGATTTTATGTTAAATGTAGCAATAAATAGCATTTATTGCTGCAGGGGACAGGTGTGATGAGGCGGCGCCTCATCACTGTCCAGGGTGAAGAGGCGACGCCTCTTCGGTGAGGCGATTGCCTCTTCACCCAGGCCTGCTCTGGGCCAAAGGCCCAAAAGGTCTGGGTTAGGCTTTGAGGCTTGTGGGCTTGGTATTGGATCAAGTGTTTTGGGCTAGGCTTGAAAGATTCGGGTCAAATTCAAGCTTTCAGGTCTGTTCTAAGAATATTTCGGACTCCTCTTGCATTCGAGATTTGTACAGTCTCATCACTGGGCTTCCATTACGGGCCCGAACAGAGGGTGTCTACACCTACATTATTTTAATAATGAACTACAATATTTAACTAAAATAAAAATACAAGTAAAATTTTATTTATTATAATTAAAAATAAAAATTAAATAATTTTTTAATGAATAAAAAATTTATTTTGACTAAAATTATGAACAAAAAATTAAATTTAAAGACTTTAATTAATAAAATAAAAAGAAAAAATAATTTTTTGATAAATAAAAAATACTTTTTCCATTCTATTAAAAATAAAAGGAAAATATTATTGAATATTCAGGTAAATGTCAGTGAATATGCAGGTGAAGATCATTGAACTTACAAGTTCAAAAAGACTAACAAATCTGCAGGTGAAGGATAATGAACTTGCAGGTGACGGTCATTGCATCTATATGTGAAGGTCAATGAACACAGCTTACAGATAGGTAAAAACATGATCAATTAATCTTTTTATAGTTCAAGGCCATATGCAAAGCTGTTGGAAAGGCAAAAAAAAAAAAAAAAAAAAAAAAAACATTATGTATTTCATCATATAGGCTAGCATGCTGTGTAATCAGCATTTCATAAAAAAAAATTTGAAAATCTCATTTTCAAGATATAGCAGCTAACTTGGCCTAATCTCTTCGTATGGTAATCTTATTGACTTTTTTTTTTTTCACTTCTTCTTTTAAGCTTCTGCTACCTGTAAAATTGCTATACGTTTCTTGAATACCTTATCTTTAGCAAGTACTTTCATTTGGTGCAGGTTGGGTATGCTGCAGAGTACTTGGTCCATGATATCTTTTTTAAGGATGTAGGTGAACGAGATGTACGACAGTTTTGCGTGAAAAAAAAAATATGCGCATTTTGGCACGTGTGGTGTCTATGTTACATTATGGACAGAGGTCTATGATATAACAACTGGGGGTATGAGAACCCACTCCCTTTGGACATGTTAAAGAACAGGCTGCCCTTGCATGTATATGCATAAAGCTCGTGGCTCCTTTGCCAGGATTTTATCCATTTTAATCAATTTAATAGCCATAGACATAACCTCAGAAAAAGTTCGTGGCTCCTTTGTCAGGATTTTATTCTTGAGTTTGCCTAGATGAGTACCATTCTTTATTGCCTCTATAGCTACTTCATTACTCAGATTCTCAATTTGCATAGCCACTTTGTTGAACCTGTCCAAGTTACTCCTCAATGTTTCACTAGCTTCCTGTTTGCACATTCGGAGGTCGTTTATATTCTTAGCAGGTTGAACATTGGTGATGAACCGAGTTCTGAACTTCTCCACCAGTTCTTCAAAAGATGAGATGGAGTTTTTAGGCAGCTGATGGAACCACCTTTGAGCTAGCTTCATGAGTGTGCTGGGAAAACCTCGGCATAGAATCCCATTATTTACATTTTGTAGCATCATTTTAGTTCTGAATGATGATATGTGGTTGATTAGATCTCCAGTACCATCATATTGGTAAAGTTGCGTGAGTTTGAATTTAGATGGTATCTTGGTTCTGACTATCCTGCTTACAAAGGTGTTGTTCCTTCCAAGACACATTCATCCTCCTTCCTTGGCCTAGTGCGCGCTTTTTGAATTGCTTGCTCAACCTTCTGAGCTATTTGTGAATCCTCCAAAGCTGGGATACTTGTGCTAGACTCTCCTTCTGGATCTTTTCGGGCTTCCTTGCTTCTTCCAAGTGCATTCTGTGCTGCTATTGGCGGTATAGCCCAGTTATTCTCCAGGTTAGTTACGCTAGGATTATTATCTTGAATCAAGGCGTTCAACTATTTTTGCATTAGCATCATCTGAGCTTGGATGCTTTGATCATCGCCTCCTTTTCTGACGAGGGTGGGTTGAGTGTTTGGGTTATAGTGTTTAAGTCTTGGGTGTTTGTAATAGGAGTTCCTAGTAGGCTTGGGAAAGGTATGTGAGGAATGGATCTGCTAGTATGTTGAAAAGGAGCGTAATAAGGGAAAGCCGCACCTGGAGTTAGCCAATTTTGTGCAATGCTGAGTGGCGTATGCACATTGAGGGGATTGTGTGAGGAGGATCCTGCATGTTGAGTACCAATAGTCAGATCAATTGAAATAATGGGAGCTGATGGGTTGATAGGAGTTTCTAAAACTGTTGTTGGAGGGTTGATTTGAGTTTCTGAGATGCCAATTAATGGATTAATTTGTGTGTTTGTGGTTGGTGGTGGACTGGATGACATGATGTAAGTTGTTTTGCTCGGTAGAGGGAGATGATTTTGACTCAAGAGATTCCCACAGGCGGCACCACTTGATAACTTGATCCGGAACCTCTGAGTCCTGTGGTGAAGCAATCAACAACAAGACATGGTGAGATGTGGGGTTTCTCCCATGAACCCTCCGATGCTTAAGTTAGCAAAGGTAGAGAGAGAATTCTAGGGAAATAAAGAGAGAGTAAAAGCTAAGAGAATAGAATGAATGGAGAGGTGAGTAGTGTTTATAGAGAGTAGGATGCTCAAGCCTGAGAGGAATAGGATTCCTTTTTCATGTAGGACTTGTGTCTCTTAGAAGAATTACTTCCTAATCTGGATCTCCTCTTCCTCTTTGGATTTGTCTTTCTTTCTCTGCAAGTTGCTTGTTATTTAGAAAAATATCTGATTATTAGAATAGAAATATACCTGTGGGGTATCAGCGACAATCATCTATAACCAGGCCTAGACACAAAGCCCGTCCTAAGGTTTGTCCCATATCGCTTCGTTTTGAAATGATAGACCATCCACTAACAATGATTTTGCCTCACCAGAAAATAGTTAAATGGTAACTTCTCTTTAAGAGTATATGAGGTGTAAAATCGCCCCTATTTTAAAAGAGATGATTGTTCTCTATTGTACAGTTTATCAAAATTTAGGTCATATGACCTTTCTATTAAAAAAAAAATTATAATCATGTGCCCGTTACAGTAGAGTCTCAGATTATGCACCCAAATCCCATCTTGTTAGCATTCTGAAAAATGGCTGTTCTTGTCGTTGGTATTCTTAAGCTACAACGTATCACCGCTACCATTTCACTCTACCCTTTGCTACATGATTCGAGCGGACGTCAAGTCGAACCAACCAGCAAAAAAATCCCCACTTTTGTTGTTGAGCACTATCAATGGTTCAGTTGCCTACTGATTGGAAATCAGTAGCAGTGCATGAAAAATAGGTTCATTATGGCATGCATGCAGCCAGCTCTGCTCGTCGTCAACATTGCAACAGCAAATCTAATTTTTTTCCGCATCGATCCCACTATATGGATTCACTGTACTCATAGTTTTTGTTGTCTTGAATGATAGCAATTTTTCTCTACAAACATATCTCTTCTATTTCTTATTCAATTTCATTCGTCCTCTATTCTTCTAAAATTCAATGAAATATTAATTAATAGAGAATTTGAATTAACTAAGTGTAATGTACTATGATTAAATCTGAGCTCAATAGATTTGGGTCGAATTACAAATTCACATACAATTTGTTGATGATCGAAATAAATATATTAACGTCTAAATTAACTTATTATGCGGTCTACTTAACCATCTTTATCTAAACAAAAAACGTACAAAAGATAAATAAAATGAACTTAATCATTTAAGTAATGATAAATTGGTAATTATTAATTATAAAATAATTAAACTTTTAAAAGATTAAGCATTGCACTGTATGAGACTTAAAATAAAATAAAAAGCAAAGGGAAATACCACTTATATATATATATTCCATTTTAAAGCTCAAGCCCCTCATGGACATCAGACAAGTCTTAAATTCGAGATCTGTCATTCTCTATAAAAAAATAGAGATACATATTGTAGACAGTGATAATTGCGGACAACAATACGATTAAAAAAAATAATTTTTCAATTTTTCCTCCATGCAATAGGAGGACGTGTAATATGGAATGTAAAACAGATAATTCGCGAGTGCCATGACAAACACCATGTGATATATGAGAAATTATCTATTATATGATAATTTTTTTTTACAAAAAAAGAGGTGCAGCTCGTTTAACAATCTAAATTGGTTGTTTTGGCAACATCTAAATTATAGGCTGGTGACGGATTGGTGCTTAATATTTTCTGGAGTTGGTCTTGCAAAGATCCAAAGGCTAATGCCTTGTTGATCCAATCTTCAACCGCGAGAAGGGTATTACGATTGTGCATGCGCCACTTCCAGCTATGAGATTGTTAAAACAAACGCATTTTCTATTGTTCTATTCGCTCAGCTGATGAAGTGGAAGATTTGGCTATCTCCAAGTGGAGCAAAATGCAGGAAAGCGGCAATAAACTAAGCCACTCTTTACAAATTTTTCCATATTGTTTGGACACAAACTTTCAATCATCCGAAGAAAATTCTTTCCCCTCTATTGGCAACTCTGATTGAAATGTATGAGCATTAGGAGTCATAAGGTGTATCCCACTTTTTATGGAGCAATAAGGGTGATTATGCTCATTCAACTATCTATTCAAGGAATATGGCTGGTGTCAAGGATTCCTAAAGAGTAACAACTTCTCCTACATATGGTAGTCTATTTGATAAAGGAAACATCAGTCACTTATCTTTTGATTACTAGTTTTAAGGAACTAATTTAGGAATATCTGTTATTTCTTTAACTTAGTCACGTGTATGAGCTGTATATATTCATCTTTCTCTTGTTGTCAATGTACAGTGGAATCATTCAATAAAAATACGTTAAGAAAAATCTTCTCTAAACTCTGTTTTTCCTCTCCCTCCAGTTAAAACTATTATAAATATATATTTCTTTTCAATCAATAAATTTAATAAAATAATATAGGTTAGAATCAGCTTGTATGATAGGAGATTATCATCTCCTAATTCGAACCATAGTATACAAAATTATATTAAATAATTGTTAGAAAAATTATCATTCTTGTAATACTACCACAGTCGAATTGAATAGTCAAAATGACTAATTCGGTTCGATCCGGATAGGATCATAAGGGTGGTAAAAATCTACCAACAATTATTTAACGTGATTGTATATACTAGTTTTTGAATTTGAAATCTAATTTAAGCGAGAACAGTTTCTTACCGACTGTTTTCAATGTTGTTGGTTTGAGGACTTAATATATAAATGACGGATTCTATCAATGAGACAAATATTAAACTGATGTTTAATCTTCCATAAAAGGAGTGCAGATTTAAGAAGTAACTGGAAGCAGCAAAAGACAATTTATTTGCTCATGCAGCTAACATTATCGAGGATTCTGGAAACGGAAACAAGACAAAGGACATTATGATTCTGGAAACAGAGTAAAACTAGATGAAGGAAATTATCCCTTATGCAGAAATAACACATCCAATTTCCAATTTCCAAGCACCCAAACAGATCATCACATTTCCCATCACATAATCAAATTTTTTATTGCTGCGAGTCTCCCGCTAGAAAACATACAGACACAGACTCACATATACAGGGCTTTCCAGAAAGAAAATTTATTACATCCTTAATTAGCCACGTTCCTCCAACTTCAGTCTTATCCGTCCACCTTTCTTTTGTTTAAAATCTGCAATCACCGAGCAAACCTCTCCTATATGAACCCCCAACCCCTTCCCCGACAACTTTTTTTCTCCAAAGCATATTTAAGTCATGCCCAGTTCAGAGGAAACTGCTTGCGGGCAGCCTCATGGGTACCCCTGCGCAAACAGCTGTTCTTGGAATTCAAGACTACTGGACAGTTGCATAGATCATCTTTTTCTTGATAAGGAGAGAATCAATCCAACACCAGTAGCAGCGGAGTTAGAACCCAATCACTTCTCATCGTCACAAAACAAAGATGGGGTGACAAAGAATGATGATGATGGTGGTATAAAAACTAAGGCATGTGCATCACATGGTGCGATATCAGTTATTGGACGGAGAAGAGAAATGGAAGATGCGGTGAGTGTAGAACTAGGAGTTGCGGTTGGAGAGCTTGAGTTTTATGATTTTTTTGGTGTTTATGATGGACATGGTGGAGCTGCTGTTTCCAACGCATGTAAAAGTAGGATGCACCAGTTGGTGGCCAAGGAGGTGTTCAACAATGGAAGCTTAAGTTGTAAAGGAAAGGGGTATTGGGAGAAGGTGATGGGGGTGTGTTTTAAGAAAATGGATGATGAGGTGACTGCAAGAGGAAAAATAAACTTGGAACATCATCGTGGTGATGATTGTGATGAAGAGGTGGAGTTGTTGTTGGAGAATACTGTAGGGTCAACCGCTGTGGTGCTAATGGTGGGGAAGGAGGAGTTAGTTGTGGCTAATTGCGGTGATTCCAGGGCTGTTTTGTGCCAGGGAGGACATGCTGTGGCTTTGTCTAAGGATCATAAGGTGATATATAAATGCCTGCATCACTATGCTTTTAATTATATATCGAAATTATGAACTTCTATGATTCATACTTGTGATTAAAGTTAGAAGAATATCTAGAGCCAACATAAGTTGGTTATCTGAGCTCAAACCCCTGACTGGTTCTGTTTTGTTCTTAAAATCAATGCACAAATATAGGCATGCATGTAGATTATGTCATCATCAATTCGTATATTCAGTTCTTGTTCAAGAATGATTTCAGTGTTGCATGCATTTTACAGCCTGATAGGCCTGATGAACGACAGAGAGTGGAAGCAGCTGGTGGAAGAGTCATCGACTGGCATGGTAACCGAGTCCTAGGTTTACTTGACACTTTAAGATCGATAGGTATATGTTCTAACTAAGCAACTCTCAATTTCCATTAAATTCATCACACTTACGGATGTTTGTTGTTATGTTATGTTGGGTTCACTCTGTAAAATTAGAACAAAGACTCAAGAAATTCATTGCTTTACTTCATTTCTTCTGAAGTGATTCAAACGTGTGTGATTTTATTAACAGGAGATCAATATTTGAAGCCTTATATAAGCTCAGAACCAGAGGTTACAGTGATCAAGCGGAGCGAATCGGACGATTTTGTTGTGATAGGAACAGATGGCATATGGGATGTTATCTCCAATGAATGTGCTTGTGAAGTTGTGAAGAAGTGTTTGGCTTGCCAGATAAAAGACTCAAGATTTTTAAATAAATTTAGTGGAAGTTACGCAGCAGAAGCGGCAGCAATTCTCGCTGAGTTGGCAATGGCTAAGGGCAGCAGGGACAATATCAGTGTCATAGTTGTTGAGCTGAAAGGCTCGAAATAACAGCAGCATGTGCTGATCCTCTATGTTCTCCAAGTTTTGTTTTGTTTTGTTTGTTTGTTTGTTTGTTTTGTGTCAATATTTTGTTTTTCCTCGGACGTTTTGCACTTGCTTATTAGTGAATGAATGGGTCGATATCCCGAAAAGTTTTGGGTTTATATTAGTGATGAGTTAGTTTTCAAAAATACTAGTTACTTATCACTTATCTGTAACTTACACTGTATATATATATATATATCTATGAAATATCAATACAATACATCTTTTTCCCTCAAAACTCTATTCC
>CATIWK010199472.1:0-11214 GCA_949634005.1 Mallotus japonicus
GGTGTGACAGTTATGGTGAAATTCATATGTTGATAACAAAGATGAAATGTGCAGTTGCAGTTATTTAAACTTTGAACATCATCAGTTAATAATACATAAAAAAATTAGCTTGCAAAAATACAAGATTGCAAAGGAAAATTGCACTTAATTAAGAAAAATTTTGCCATGTAATTTTGCTCCTTACTATTTTTTTCTAATTCTTGTATTTTATTTTATTTTCATTTCATAAATATTAATGGGTATTAAATTTTTTATATTTTATAACTTTTCATATTTCCAATTATATTTATTTTAATTTTTAAAATTTCAATTTTTATATAATTTCATTTTACAACATATTAATGAATATTATTTTTATATTTTTATCTCTTATATTTTAAATTATATTTACTTCAATTTTTGAAAATTTAAAATTAACTACTTTTTTTTTAACAACTGGGAGGTGAAGGGGGAGTGAGGGATCGAACCCATGACCTCACCTTACAATGTCCATCTCCTGAGCTACTAGTTTACAAAGGGAGGACATAAAATTAATTACTTTATATTTCAAATTTTTTACCATTTAACACAAAAACTTTGCATTTATGGCAATTCTACTACTTCTTTTTTTTTTTCTAATTTTTGTATTTTATTTTATTTCTATTTCATAAATTTTGCCTCTAACATACACCTTTTCAATTGTTGTTGATGACCGCAAGTGCACGGGTCGATAAGTAATAAAGTAGTGAGTAGAGTATCGTTTCCCTTAGAGATTGAAGACTAATCAACTATTAGCTTTAGTTTAATATGTTTAGAGCTTGCAAATGAAATTTTAATAAAATAATAAACACACTAAATAATTAACAAATAATAAAACGTAAATTAAACTATAGCTAACTAATTAACAAGGAAATGAATCAATGGGAAAACGTGTTGTTGGGAAGTTGTACACCACATTATCCTTAAGTCAAATAATAGATTAATTCAAGTTCAATGCACACCTCAAGCTTTCATAAACCAATTAACACTCTCTCTCGAGTAATGCTAATCTCCACAAACAAGCATCAATTAAATCTCAAAGTATGGCTTAACTCTCATCATCACCATAAAATAAGACAACATTAAACTTGCAAGGCATTCATCAAACTTAAAGAGGATTAGATCTACTCAAGCTCTCTTAAGTCATTGATAAATCTAGCAAGTATTTATGGGTCTATTGAATCCACCATTTCTCGATGCATAGATTCAAACAAGGGTTGTATATGGCCAAAACACAACACACAACAAGCTCAATAAATATAATATGTAAATAAACAAAAAGTATATCTATAAAATGAACTCAAATCAAATGGGTTTCCAAAATCCCAACAACAATAATAAACTTAGCCAAACATGGCTTTCAAATCCATCATTCAATATTAAAAATACAACCAAGAGATTAACAAAATAATATTCAATAAAGAGAAAGGGAAGAGAAATTGTTATCAAGAAGCTTTGGGTCTTTAATGAAGGCTCTTCTTCTGGCTTCTTGCTTTTTCCTCCTCTTCCTCCTTCTTTTCTCTCTTGATTGATCTATTTAATGTGTTCTTCCTTTTTCTAAATTAGGTTTTTAGTCCCTCTTTTATAACCTTCAAATGACCCTTGAATCCCCTTATGTTACCATCCACAATTTTACTGTAGCATTGGAACTGTAGTGATCTCTATAGTAGCTTCAGTTGCGATAAATCCACGATCGCGATAGAAGCCCAGCTCTACAAATATACTTTGTTTTTGCTCCTCTTCACCACCAAGCACCTCCAAAACCTCTTTTCCCTAGAAAAACAAAAAAAAAATATAAAAGTATCTATTTTTATATGCTTTTCTATACTAAATGCTAATTAAAATGCACAAATGTATGTAAATTAGATTCCTAAAACTATGCATAATTTGACACCAATAATGTGTAAGACATACTAATACATACACTAAGTATTATAACTAAACATTTATTCCTTGCCTGTCCCATTCTTTTCTAAGAGATTTTTACTTATATCTAGAACTATGTAGTACGAAAACGGAAACGAATAAATAGGAAATGTGAAAATGGATATGGCAAAGTAATTTTTTTTTAAAAAAAAAAACAAGAAACAGAAACATGTAAGTATAAAAATATAGGGTATATAAATATTAAAAATTTTATTTTTTATTCTAAAAATTTATTTATTACTGTCAATTAATAATATAATTATAAATTATTTTATTTAGTTAAGAAATATAGTAAATTCTTTTTCAAGTTATCTTCTTTTTTGTTTAGAAAAAAGATTAAAGAAATATATTTGTCAAGTTAAAAACATGTTTTCTAATTTTTTAAATTTTCAGAAACAGACTCTAAAACATCTCCAAGAAGTTTCTTGAAATTTTCAATACATAAACGTTTCTGAGTTAATTGTAGTGTTAGACTTTGTATGTTGTACATAAAGATACAAACTGTAAATGTACATTAAGACTTTATAAGTTTATTGAAATTATATTTAGAACTTTGAATATAAGAGTATAATTACGATTCGAATTTAAGTTAGAAGTGATACCCTGCTACATCGGTACCCTAGTTAGGTGGTTTAAGAGTTACAATCATCTAATGAAGGTGTCGGTGGGTGGGGTGTCACATTATACATGTGCTTAACTGTGAGAACCCCATCCTTTATTGGCATCCAGACACAAGAATCACAATCATCCTTTATAAGCTTAACATCCGCAATTTTGGATTGAACAGTACCATTGGGAAGAGTGGAAATTTGCTAAGAATCCTGATTAATAAAAGAAGAAACTAAAGTTACCAAGTTTCTTTGATCTCGGTCAGAAATTCCCAATTGATTGGCAACCGTGGGAACGATCCATTCATCTGTCCAGAAGTTTAAATGACTGTCAGGAGTAATAAACCAACGTATTTCTGAATAAAGAAGTAAAAATTTTTCTTAATGGACGACCAAACCAAATATTGGAAGTAAGAACATCTTGGAGTCCCCTAAGGATGAAGAAACCTTTTACGAAGAACCTTCATAGGATATTCCTGAGAAATAATAAGCTTCCAAGCTGATTTACTAAGCATAGTATCGTTTAAAAAATTTAATTGCTGGAGACCAAGACCCCCTTCATTAACCGACAAGCAAGAGAGCTTCCAAAGGACCAAAACTACTTTTCTATTATCAACAGAACCCGACCATAAAAAATTCCTCATACAGTGTTCTAAAAGGAAAATAATAGATTGAGGCCATTTGTAAACTGAAAAAGAGTGAAACAGTGAACTAGTAATAACATATTGGATTAGAGTGAGCCTACTTACCATAGGCAATGAATTACCCTTCCATTTTGCAAACTTATTGCAAACTGTATCCACAATTGGCTTCAACCACCTTCGTTTAGGAGTCCCTACAAATAAAGGAACACCTAATTAGTACACAAATGGAAGCTCACCTCTTGTCATGCCCACCACCTGATGCAATTTGTAAACCCGTCTCTTAGCAATTTTTTCACTAAAGAAAATTTTAAATTTTTTCCAATTAATAAGCTGATTAGAAAATTGACCATAAATCTTAAAAACTTGTATGAATGCCCGAATATTTCTGAGAGTAGCTTTACAAAAAATAAGACTATCATCCACATACAAAAAATGAGTATGAAAATTTGAGTTCCGAGCGTGCAGCATAGGAGATATTTCACCATGATTAACTTTATTAGAAAGAAAATAGCTAAGAATTATAAGAAATAAAATGACTAAGAAAATCCTCAGCAAGACAAAAAAGAAGCGGAGAAAGAGGATCCCTTGACAAATTCCTCGTGAGCAAGCAAAATTCCATTGGGTCTTGCCATTTATCATAATGGAAAGTTGTGATGAGGCAAACAAAGAAAGAATCCAATCACTAAAATGCAAAGAAAACCCAAATACTTCCAATACATCCAAAAGGAAATTCTAATCCACTGTATCAAAAGCCCTATGAATGTCAATCTTCAATTCCATATTTCCCTCAAAACAAGCTTTATTTAACAAATTAACACCCTTAGATGCACCAACAATACAATCAGAGATTTGACGGCGTTTAATAAACCTAAAATGGTTACAAGAGATTATTTTTCCAATAATATAACTAAGGCGATCATCAAGAATTTTTTTTATAATCTTAAAACTGAAATTATGGAGAACAATGGAACGATATTGCTCAATAGTAATGGCAATAACAACTTTTAGAGTTAAATTATTAAACTAGAATTGAAACCCATAGTAATGACACCGAAATTGAATAAGCTTTGGACAACAGCACAAACATCATTAGCAACCACATCCTAGTAAGTTTTATAATAAAAAAAAGCCTATGAACCCATCTGGACCCGGAGCACTGTAGGCATCCATGTGAAAAATCGTCGCCTTGATTTCTTCATGAGTGGGACATCGAATAAGAGACATGTTATCTACATTTGAAATAGAATAAGGCATCATAGCTTTAAGCAAATTAATAATTGAAGTAAGGGAATGATCTACCTGAAAAAAAGATTGATAAAAATCCAAAATATGTTGTTCTATAGCCTCTTTGTTATCAGAAATCTCTCCATTTATTCGAAGCTGATGAATGCCATTATTTAATATATTCCGAACAAACTGTTGATGAAAAAAAAGTGGAATTTCCATCTCCAGCGGAAAGCCATTTAGTTTTGCTTGGATCTTTTAAAAAGATTTCTTGTTGTTTAATGAGGAGATCCAATTAATCATGAGCCTAAATTTCTTGACTATGAAATTGCTTAGTAAACCCATAAGTAGCGATATCAAATTGAATCCCTTGCAACAAGGAAGAAGCTCGAGAAATGTTTGCATCAAGATACCCAAAAACATCTTTATTCCAGGATCAAAGAGCTGAACGAAGACGTTTTAATTTAACACCAAGAGAATTCATAGTATGGTTCAAATCAATTGGAAGACACTGATTCTGTAAGATAAAATCCCGCAACTGAGGATGGGTAATCCACATTGCTTGAAAATGAAATTGAGAACCCACACTATTTGTAATGGCACACCGAAAAAATAAAAGGTTGTGGTCAGAATGATGCAATGGAAGAATAACATAAAAAATCTCCTTATAAATATTAAAGAACTCCATATTTGCCAGGGCTCTATCTAATCTACATTCTATCTGATTGTTACCATATCTGCCATTAGACCAAGTGAAAACTGAACCACGTGATGGAATATCACTTAACAAGTAGTCATCCATGAAGGTTCTAAAATCTCAATAAGGACCGGAAGCTGGAGCTCTACCAATCTTCTTATGAGCACCAAGAACGGCATTGAAATCTTCAATAACACACTAACTGGCATGAAAATTAGTGGAGAAATTGTAGAGTTCAGTCCATAATTGCAAACAACGATTGCTCCACACACTGCTATAAAAAAAACTCTTTGCAAAGCATTAGCAAACGGAACATCTAAAGTAAACGGCAATCCCCTTTTAACGAGAATTTAAATCATTGGAATAGGATGATCATTAGAAGCAATCAATTGCAAATCTAAGTGATCCTAATAAGAATGGGAAATAGAATTAAAAACCACCATAGGTTCCATCAGGCATACAAAATCAAGAGTGTAATTACGACAAAAAGAAAAAAAGTTCGCTAAGTGTTAGCATTACCCAGGCCTCTACAATTCCAATAAATAATTTTCATAAATTAAGCTTGTTAGGCCTCTTAGTTACTTGTTTAGAAAGAGTAACTTTATAGTTCTCAAATTTTTGCTGAGATTTTTTTCGTCTTACCGAGGTCCAATGATCTTCTTCTAAGTCTGCCATATCTGCCCAAGATACCCCAGCTTTCGAAGATTCGAGGTTGCCATTGATATCAGTCTTATCCTGAAAAAGCTTGGATTGTTACCTCATCAATTACTTCTAAAGGAGCATCTGTTAAATCAGTTTTGCATGAAATTATGGTAGCGTCAGAGCCTTCCAAAATTGGAACAGTTGAATTAGCCACTATGTTGTCCCTTTGTTATGTTGACATCAGCCTTTGATAGCTTTGGCTTCCAAATTTTCCTATGTTCATCTGGTTTATTAATTTTTGTTATTGAATGGGCAGGAATCTTGGCCATTTGACAATCCTGAG
Source organism: Mallotus japonicus (assembly GCA_949634005.1). Taxonomy (NCBI): domain Eukaryota; kingdom Viridiplantae; phylum Streptophyta; class Magnoliopsida; order Malpighiales; family Euphorbiaceae; genus Mallotus; species Mallotus japonicus. The sequence goes on from CATIWK010199472.1 coordinate 6,103, forward strand.
GAGTGTGTCCAATGTTAGAACAAATAGGACAAAAAGAAGGCAGATTCTCATATACTACATTAATAAAAAAAAAGCCCTTGCCAATTCTCTCAACAAGAAGATTTTCATGTAAATGATTAGATAAATCAGTATCTACTAAGTCACAAGCATAGTGTCCAAATTCTCCATTAACAGTACATATATTTTTGATAATTTAGAATACTTTCCATATAATAATAATATGAATATTGAGGATAAATATGACTAACCACTTTAGTTTACTCAGCTATTGTATTTATCATTATAGGTGGCTGTATTTATCGACAATATGCTCTAACTGTTGTATGATATATATATTCGTTGTACTTTGTATTATTCAATAGAATTGAATTACACTTCCATCATAAACTCTAAGTTAGTATCATAGCATATCATTATGTCGTCTTCCTCCTCTCAAACCAGCTCTTCCGAAATTTCTTCATTTGTTGCAAGTTTGAATACTTCGGTTCCAATTCTTTCTTTACCTACTACTCTTTCTTCATCAACCCTAACAAATATTCAACAAACCTTTTCTATTAAATTAAATTCGAAGAACTATATTCCTTAGAAGCTCCAATTCTAACCATTATTAAACTTCTACAATCTCCATGGGATTCTTTATGGTACCAAACCAGCTCCTTCAAAAACCATTCTCAATACCACCACACAAGAACAAGAACTGAATCCTGCCTATACTACCTGGTTCACCAAAGATCAAATATTATTTTCTTGGCTTCTTTCATCCATCTATAAAGAAGTACACCCGCATTTAATCAGGTTGAATTCTGCCTCTGCGGTTTGGCAAACCTTATCAACTGCTTATGGCATGGTGAACAACGCACAACGCACTCAACTCTACATCGAATTGCATAACCTTGCCAAGAATAATTTTTCAGTCTCTGAATTTCTTTTCAAAGCCAAAAACATTGCTAATAACTTGGCTCTCACTGGACAATCCTTATCAACAGCTAAATTCAATGCCATTATTTTCTGAAATCTTGGATAAGATTTCAATGGTGTCATTGGAGGCTTACAACAGTGCTTGGAACCACCTTCAATTGCTGATCTCCATGCTCAGTTGGTTTCATATAAATTACTTCTGAAGGCTCAAGAACCATCAGCTCTAGTTGCTCACTTGGCACACCGATCATCTGCTCCTATAAACTTTTCATCCACAAACACCAATCGGTGAAATCAAGCCAACTTCAACAGAAATTGAAGACCTAATTTCTCACGGTCTAATTATGTCCAATGTCAAATTTGTGAATATAATAATCATGTTGCTATTAATTGCAGGCACTTATTTATTGCAAACTTCACTCGATTTTCTGGTTCAAATCAGTCTTCTTATCGTCTACCTCGCCATGTTTCTTTACCACCTAAAGCTAACCTCAGTCATGTTGATCACAACTCTACCTTAGCTTCTTCTTTTGATTGGTATCCTGACACTGGAGCTAGCCATCACATTACTCCTTATCTTGCATCCTTATCAATTCATGATGATTACACAGGTGATGACAAGCTTGTAGTTGGAAACGGGCAAGGTCTCCCAATTGCTCATGTTGGTAAGAGTAAAATTTCAAATCAAATTCAGTCCTTTGCCTTAAATAATGTTTTACACGTTCGTTCTATCATCAAGTCACTACTCTCTGTTAAAAATTTTTACAAAGATAACCATTATTTTTTTGAATTTGATGATAAGTCTTGTTTTGCGAAGGACAAAGCCACCAAGAAAATCCAACTCCGAGGGATCGGTGATAATGAATTGTACAAGTTGCAGTCATCAAGTTATCCTCCTTTTCAAGCATATCTTGCTACTCTCCATCAATGGCATGCTCACTTGGGTCATTATAATTTTTCATCCGTTAAACATCTTATTAGGCAATTTCAATTACCATGTTCTAGTTTTTCAAATTCTTCAAATAAATGTAAGGCTTGTTGTTTAGGCAAGAAACATCGATTGTCTTTACCTATGACTCATCATAGGAGTTCGGCTCCCCTTGATTTAATCCACTCTGATGTCTGGGGTCCGGCTCCTATCACTTCTTCATCTAGTTATAAATATTTTCTTATTTTTATTGATGATTATTCTTTGTTTATATGGTTATTTCCCATCAAAGCCAAAAGTGATGTTCTTGTTGTGTTCAAACAATTTCAATCTTTGGTAAAACATTAATTTAACACCACTATTATGTCTTTTAACTCTGATTGGGGTGGTCAATATCATTCCTTACACAATTTTTTTAAACAAATTGGTATTTGCCATCGCATTACCTGTCCTCATACTCATGAACAAAACGGTACTGCTGAAAGAAAAATAAGAAATATAATGGACATTGGCTTATCTATTCTTGGTCACAATGGTACTCCTTTTAAATATTGACATTTTGCCTTTGAAACTGCAATTTTTGTTATAAATCGCACACCAACACAATCTCTTTCTAATGCCATTCCCTTTACACTTTTATTTAACCAAACACCCGATTATTCCTTTTTTAAAACTTTTGGATGTGTTGTGTATCCTTGGTTAAGACCATTCAACAAGCATAAATTTTCCTCTCGTAGTAAGGAGTGTATTTTCCTTGGGTACTCTCCTCACTACTTAGGTTATAGATGTCTTGATCCCGACACTGGAAAAATTTTATTTGCTAGACATGTCATGTTTGATGAAATAAAATTCCCTTTTCAAAATGTCAATTCGGTTGTGGTACCATCCTCATCTTCATTATATCCAACTCCTTGGCTATAGTTATCTTATCCATTATCAACTGTCCTTCACCAACCAAATTCAGGTAACAATCCCTCTACCTCTAAAACTCTCTCTCATTCCACTTCTTCTATCTCTTCTCCCTTCTTATTATCTTTTGCTTCTACCCCAACTCAAACACCTATAAGATAACCACCCAAACTAACATCAAGTACTTTACCCAAGTCCGCACCTCACTCAACAACTCATGTTAATTTATTTAATCACGACGGATTAAATTAAGTTGTTAAACTTCCCATCCCAAACAACTCTTCTACCGAACCTACATAATAACAATGCACTCATACCATGCAACTTAGACCATCTACCATTGCAAAATCAATAAAACTTGCCCATATCGCCACCTCTTCCACCCCTACTCTTGAAGTTGAACCCACTTCCTTTTCCAAGGCTGTTCTCTTACCTAAATGGAAAAAGGCAATGCAAGATGAGATGAATGCTCTTTATATGACTCATACATGGGACCTTGTTCCTCCTCCAACTTATGCAAATATTGTTAGCAATCGTTGGGTATACAAGATCAAAAGATATGCCAATGGTTTAGTAGAGCAATATAAAGCTCCTTTGGTGGCAAAGGGTTACACACAGGAGTATGGGCTTGATTACACTGAAACTTTTAGTCCCATTATCAAACCCTTAACAATTCGCACAGTCCTTTCTATAACGGTCTCAAGAAGATGGACAATTTGCCAGTTGGATGTGAGTAATGCCTTTTTACATGGAGAATTAAAAGAAAAGGTGTTTATGAAATAACCATAGGGCTTAAAATTAAGCAATTTTCTTCAAACCATTGGCTTCAGAGGCTCCAACGCTGATTCTTCTTTATTTATCTACTCTAATAGATCAATATTTTTTCCTTGTTGGTGTACAAAGATGATATTTTATTAACAGGCAGTGATTCACACTTTGTAAGCTCTTTCATTTGTCAATTGTCAGCTGCCTTTGCTCTTCATGATCTTGGTCCATTGAAATATTTTCTGGGTCTCGAAGCTGTTCATAATTCTCAAGGATTGACACTACATCAGCAATCATACATTCGCTATTCTCAAACAAATGAGGATGCAAAATTTTCGCCCTCTTTCTACACAGATGCAAGCTGCTCTTGTTCTAAAAAAAAAAGATGGAGAATTACTTTCAGCATCCGAAGCAACAAGGTTTCGCCAATGTTGTAGCTCTCTTCAGTATGTCACCATGACAAGACTTGATATCATTTTCGCAGTAAACAGATTGACTCAATTTATGCATTGCCCGACCTCTACTCATCTTCAAGCAATCAAGCGGTTACTCCGCTATCTGCAGGGCACCATCGACTATGGTCATCTTCTTTCCAGGTTTTCCTCCACTGATTTAATCATCTTCATTGATGTCGATTAGGCCGGCAATATTGATGACCGGCGCTCTACCAACGGCTCGCTAATATTTCTTGGGTCTAATCTCATCGGGTGGTCTTCCAAAAGCATAATACAGTTGCGAGATCCTTTACAAAATATGAGTTTCAAGCTGTTGCCAATGCTGCTTTGGATATCAAATGGTTATAAGCTCTTCTGACTGATCTTGGAATTCATTCATCACGCATTCCGTAAATTTGGTGTGATAATCTCGGCACTGTCTTTCTTTCCTCTAATTCCGTATTTAGCGCTCAAACTCGACATGTGGAATGTGATTTTCACTTCGTTCGTGAATTTGTCCAGGCAAAACGGCTTAGTGTACATCCCATCTCATCTCGCTACTATCTCGCAGATGTGCTCACTAAACCGTTAAGCAAACAACCCTTCCTTTCGATCTTTGGCAAGCTTCGGTTACACAGAGTTTCCCCGTCAGCTTGAGCGGGGGTATTGAGGATAAATAGCCATGTCACAAATAGTTTTTTAGGATGATTTTTCGAATTCGTCTCTAAAATTTTTTATTTGCCACGAAAATATGTCTCAAAATATCTGAAACCAACCAATTAAAATGTAATTTGAGACAAATAATTTTGTCTCTGAAGAGTCTATTTAGGGACGTTTTTATTTTTGAGATGTTTTCTATTTTGTCTCAAAATATATCATTTAGTAGTGATATTTTAATTTTTCGTCTTAAAAAGATATATGACTTATTAATGACATTTTGATTTTTTTTACTCGTAAATAAATGACATACTAGTGACATTTTGATTTTTTGTCTCGTAAATAAATGACTTATTAGTGAGATTTTGACTTTTCGTCTAAAAAATCTATCACTTATTACACTACTAGAAAAATAAGTTTTAGCAAGAGGAAATTTCGTCATTAAAAGTGCATTTCCCGTCGTTAAAAACTTTTAGTGACGGGAAAATTACCGTCATGAAC
>CATIWK010199485.1:0-15191 GCA_949634005.1 Mallotus japonicus
TTTTTTACACATTATTGATATTTATATTTTTATATAAATAAAAACTAATTAATAAAATTTTTAATAATTAATAAATTTAAAAGACACCAATAATTGATAATTAATAATTAGTTACAATATTTGGATTCTAACTCATTTATCATTGATAATTAAAGGAAAAAATAAAAATTATTAAAACTCCAGCTCCTTCATCTGCATTGTCCACCACCGTCTGTCATCATCGTTGTCCACCGTCACCATCGCTCAAGAAGGGTCCAAAGCTGCTGCTTCTTCTCGTGAATCCAAATCTCCGCTAGCCGCTATAGCTCCTGCTGGTCCTTTGCAGGCCTCTACCTGCTCCCTTTCTTCAATTGCTTCTTTGTCCCCTTCTTCAGTAGCGTCACGAAGCAGCAGAGCTGCTGCTTTCTCCCTCGTTTGTTGAGCTGCTGTTGCTGCAGAAGAGAAGAGAATGACGAAGAGAAGAGAAGAGATGGAGAAGACTATGGTGGCGACCACCGTCACCACTTCCTTAACCTTCCAAAAGAAAATCTGACCACAGCGAGAGAGATGAACATGAGCGAGAGATATAGAGACAGGGACATAGACGATGATGACGGACGGTTTTGGTTTATCAATTTGTTCTTATTCTTCTTCCTCAGTTTTGGTTTTGTTTTTGGATAAATATTTGGTTTTGGTTAATAAGATGAAAATAGTACAAAGAGGAAGGTCTTCTTCTTCTTCCTCAGTTTTGGCTAATTTCAGTTATGGTTTTAGTTCTCAGCATATTGATTAGTTTGATTTGAATGGATGAAAGAAATTTTGTTCGATTTAAATGGATGAAAGAAATTTTGCTCAATTTGAATGGATGAAAGAAATTTTGTTGTTGCTTTTTGTGGTGGTGGATTTGTTGTTAGTGCTGAATTTGTGTTGGTGGTGGTATGGCGGGGACTATGGATGATTGTGTGAAGGAGAGGATATAGATGAGAAGGGGATGAAGTTTCAAGGAGTTAAATGATATTTTTCTCTTAAAAAATCTACAATTTAATCACTTAACCTTTAATATACATGTTTATTAGTCCAAATTCTTAATCAATTAAGGGTAATTTTGAAATTTTTATAATTATTGACACTTTTGACCACTATTTATTCTTTTGACTAACAAATTATTCTTAAATTAGTTAACAGAAGGGGTAATTAGTTAACGGAGTCAAATCTAAAGGGGGAAATAATTGACGTTAAAAAACGAAGGGACCAAGTAGTTAGTTTGTCCAAATCTCAGGGGGTATTAGTAATTTAACCTAATATAAATAATATAACAATATTTATATAAATATAAAATAATTGATTATCTATATATATATATATATATATATATATAATATAAAATTAAATTAATATAATAAATATAAAATATAATATAGGACACATAATTCACTATTCATCAACCATGAATTCTGTGACATTTTAAAAAAAATTCAACTAAATCAGCTAAAATAACAATCGATTTTGGAGGCAAATCTACCAGACTGAGCTCAGGAAAGATTGCTCTACAATCGGCTATTGAATTGCCTATAATATTTATGTCAATTGGACAGTTGCAGGTTGATTTGTTTCTAGATGAATCGCTTGTTAAAAAAATTTGTTCTTGATTTGTGTCCGTTAACCTAAATGAATCATATGTATTTTTATATTTAATAAAAATATATTGATCACTAGCTTTTTGTTTTTTTATGGCTAACGATCCAAGTGAATGATCATCTCGAGGAAATCATTTTATATATATATATATATATATATATATATATATATTGTAAATTTTTATGATGTTGGCAGACAAAGCAACATGAGCTAATAAAAAAGTTAAATTTATAATTTAAACATACTCATATAGAAGAAGTTGAAAATCTATGGTAGCCTAAGACGAAAAATTTCAAAACCATATAAATCCCTGACTAAAATAATTACAATGTCAATAAGATCATATCAAATTGCCAAGCATGATTGAAGTCATTTTGTTTGGAAAACACACAAATTTAGTTAATTTAGTCATCAAAACTTATACACAAATGTTACTTTTGCTTATAATTTTTCATTTATTGTGTTAAATTTTTTCATTATTTTTCTTTTTTCGTTGCCTGCAGCAAAGCGCAGGTAACTTTGCTAGTTATAATATTTGCAAAGTATTAATTTTTTTAAAATATCTCATTTCATATTTGATAATAGTTCAATCATATGGATTTGTTATTACTATGAATAATCTGCAAAAATTATTATATTATTGATTCGATTTAGTGTTATTAGATTTTTTTTTTCATAATTCAAAACCAAATTAAAAATCTAGTTTAAAAAAAATAAACCGTATTAAGAGATAAACTAAGATTACTACTGTTTCTGATTGTATTCCTTTGCCACCAACCGTTTGCGTATAAGAGTCACCATTCAGAAGCAAAGAATCATCCAATTTTGACAAATTTGGTGAGCTGTAACTGACGGTTCTGAGATATAGAACTGAAGGCATTATTAAGAGCTTGTCAAACTTCATAGGAAGATTGAAGTCCAATAACATATGAGAAGATTTCCTCAGAAAGAGATGATAGGATTCAGGACATGAGTATATGATGCTTAGAGAACCATTCAGTAAAATCTAGATTTGTTATGGAAATAGGAGGATTAGTTTCAATGATGATCTATTTAGAAGGTGTAGGCTTAGAGCCATCAATGTAACCTGTGAGATTTTTTTATAATTTAGTAAGGGAACAAATTGGATTTTCCATGCTAGGTAATTCGAAGATTTCAACTTGATTGCAAAAGAGTGTGTTGTAGTTATACCAGCAAGAGGTGCAAAAACAATTTTGAGAAGCAGAAGTATTGAAGAAAGAAAATAAGAGGAGGATGAAGAGGAGGAGAGGGAAGAAAAAAATATTTTAGTGGATTCTGAAGCCATAAGCTCTGATACCATGTCAGTAATTGAAGAATTTATGTCATTGATTATAATGGTTTGTATAGGTATTTATACACAAAATAGTGTAACAACATAATTAGTGATAAGTACAAAGATATCTTGTGATAAATACAAAGATAAACAAAGAAACATTATTCATCTTAGTTTATCTCCTAATAAGGAGGAGTACAGAATCTCCACCTACATGTAATTTGCAATTCCAAAAACTAAAAGGAGTGCAGAAAAAACTTGGCAAAGTGCAAAAGTTTCCACCCATTTTTAGCCGTTTCTTTTCTTTTTTTTTTCTCTTTTTATTTCTTTATCAAAAATGTTTATTTTAGCTTCCTCTAATTATTTCTTAGATTGACGATGTTTCCTTTTTTTTTTTAATTTTATTTGCTTTCTTTATTTTTTTTCATCTAATAAATACAAATATTTGATTTGTTTACTTTTTTTTATTTGTTGAAAATTTTAAATTTTTTTAATGGAGTTCTTAATATTCTTTTTATGGGATCTGAATACTTTTTCTTTATGAATTTTATATCTTTCTATGTCATAAAAAATTGTTGATATATCTATAGTTGGGCTCTTTTGAAAACTAAATAGTTAATTTAGAGTTAATCAATACCCTCAAGTTGAGTTTATGGATTGTTGAATTACAAATTAAATAAACTCTATTAATGTGATGGAAGAATAATAAAGAAAAATTTTATAATTTATGTGAGATTTTATTTTGATAATTCTTAATATTAATTTTATTTATATTATTTATTATTCAACGTTTATTTTAATTTTCAATAAACAAAATATTCATTTTTCGAGTAAAAAAAAATCAACTAGGAATTGTTTTTTTTTTTTTTTTTTTTTTATTCTTTGTGGAAGTCAAAGAGAAGGCTTGGGATGTGGGGCCAACGATGCCAGCTTGGATCCAGTCAACGACTTTAATTTTGATCATTACTTGTTTAGGCCAACCACGCATGATTCTCTACAGTCCCAAGTCCATGATCATCAATCTTTATTCGAATTCATTGTTTTACATCATTTCTGATTTCAATGAATTTTATACAATTTTTTATGAAATTAATTTAAAAAAATTATATATTTATTACGTAAATATTTATGTAATATTTATAATTTTATTTTATTAAATTTATAAAATTAGCTATAACTAAATTATATTTGATAAATTTAAAATAAAATTTTCTCTTTAAAATTTTTATTTTGGTATAACAAAATACTCTTCATTTGCACATCCCAAGTCTTTTATTTTTTATTTTAATGTAAATAAAAAGTTAACTGAATTTTAAACTTTTCAAAATACAATATTCATTACATTTTTCTCCTTTAATTTTTCCCTAATTAACACTTACTTACCTCTTATTTTAAAATCAAAATTCTATTTCTCTCGATTATATTCCCATTAACAATTTAAGAAATTTTTTAAAGGTAAGTCTTTTTTTTTTTTTTTTGTTAATGTCCTTTTAAAAAGGGTAGTGATTCCATTCTCACTTTATCTCCTTCCATTTCAAAATCTCTAATCCTAAAAATTTCTAAAATTCTAAAAAGTCTCTAGCTTTAATATGCCTAACACATCACTTTGTGTTAGGAATTTTGCAAATTACTGGAAATTGAAGTGCACATCATCATATTTTGAAAAAAACTAAAATCCCATCATTAATTGAAGTCAAAATAATTGAAAGTATGTAAAATACTTTTCTCCTTTTTTAGTCATTAATAACATTGATTTTTTTAAACTAATTTGTTGTTTAATAATTACTTATTAGACATTTTCTTGCTTGAAAAATTAACAATTTTGTGTATTTTATTATTTAATTATATTGTTGAGATTTAATTTACCTATTTAAAGTTTTGGGTTCCCAAAATTTCATGTTGAATACCGGTAGAGTTCATTTTGCATTTTTATTAATTGGTTAAATGCTAAATTGAATATATATATATACCATAATTTGTAATTTCATTACTAATCAACATAAAAATTTACATGGTATAAGGGCATTATAAGAGATCCCTAGTCAATGAGACTTTTACGAAGAGTGAGCAAGCTACTAAGGGTTATAATTGTACTGTAGATCCAAGGCATTTCTGCCCATGTTCTTTCCCAGTCTCCATGGTTCCTATTTAGTATCTTATGGGCATTTTGCTCATTTTTGCTTCAAGCTGGGCTTTTGAGAGGCTGATATGGGCTAAAGGGGTGTTCTTTTGTTAGGACATCTACCCTTCCGTCCTTTTCATTTCTTTTGGGCTGATTTTCCTCTCCTTTAGTTGCAAGGTGGTATGGCTTCCTTTATAATTGCCAACTATTGGAGTCGCAAGTAATGATAGGGTCGGTAGGAAGTAACTTGTTAGTAGGAAGTAACTCGTTAGTAGAGTTTGATCGGTAGGAGCTCTCCCTACGTGCTGTTGTTGTGGATGTAATCGAATCGAGTCGAGTCGAACTTTAACTAGGTCGGGCTTGATTTGTTTAAAATCGAGCCGAGCTTACTATGCTATTTGGTATTCACGAGCTATTCGCGAGCTTAAACAAATTTAAATGAGCCTAATTTTTTTTTAAAAATGTAAACTATAAATTAAAATTATACATTGAAAAATTAAAAATAAATTATTTACTAAATAATTATAATATATTTAATAAAAATTATGATTTTATTCTAATAATATATTTTATAAAATATTTTTTACAATATGAATTTATATATTATATATCTAAAATTAAATTATTAAATATTAAAAATTACAAGCTGACTTGTGAGCTTCCGTTCGAGCTTATTGGCAAGCTTCACGAGTCCAGTTTTGTATAATTTGAGTTCAGCTTGTTTATTAAACGAGCTTCAATATACGAACTCGAATGAGTATCGAGTCGAACCCGAGCTGCTCGCTCGTTTACAACCCTAGCTGCTCGCTCGTTTACAACCCTAGCTGTTTTTAGGCTCAAGGGTAGAGAAGTCCCATTCCCTATGCCTAGCGTGTAAGAGCATCTATAACCCACTCTTTATTTAATCTAAACTCTTTATTATAAAGAGTGATTGTAAAAAATAAGACTCCAACCCTCTCTGTAAATCTAAATTATAGATTAGAGAGTGAGTTTGACTCTTTATATGTAGAGAGTCAAAATTCACTCTCTATACAAAGGTTAATTAATACAATTCTGTTTTTCATATGTATCCTTATTTTCTATTGGCTTCTTTTATTACCTAAAATTTTTCCATTTTCTTCCTATAATATTCAAAATTTAAAATTAAATACTTTTAGGATAAAACAAAATGAAGAGTGAAATATAAAGAGTGCATTAGACTTAAATAAAATTGTTTGCTCTTTATATTGAAAGATTCCTTAAAATGCTATTTATTACCTAGAATATGCTCTTTATTTTAAAGATCACCATTGGAGATGCTCTAAGTGCTATATGCCTTTGAGGGGCCTAAATTGGAGGTGAAGACTTTTGCCATTTTGAATGGACTGCCAATCCCTGAGCTGGGTCTATTATTTGTTTTATCTAAGTTTTGAGCTCTGGTCCAAAATCACTTATAGGTAATTTTCCTTAATTATAATCAACCAGTGATCAGAGATAAGGACAATGCTGACATTGGACTCTGTGAGCTTGAGGAGCCCATACATGGCATTATCGAAATGAGGAGGATTTGACCATCCACTACCATTACTAGGCAAGACACAGATAGGAGAGCAAAAATTTATAGTTGTAATAAAGATTAATGGGCTACCAAAATGACACCATTATAAATCACTTGCATGCCTAATTTCAAACCAAGCACCATAGCTAAGTCCATTGTTGAACAGAGCAGTTCTTAATGTTGCAGTGTTCTCGCCAAAACCTTGGTTGTGTAGGTTCCTATCATTATAAGCACCACAATTGTCCCAGAGGTATCACTGCTATTATAAGAAGTAGTTTGGGCACTCTGCAAAGATTCATTAGTATCATGAATTTTTGCATCGATAGCACAAAAACCACAAAGCAAGTTGCACCCTTAACAACCATTGTTATATCTATCATTAATTTCACTGGTTCATAGAACTAAGAAAACCTTTTAAAGATATTTTATGAGGCTACATTTTATTATTGATTTCTTTACTGTAGGACTTCTAAAAGACGTTTATTCATGAATTTTCAGAAGAAATATAATCTTTAACTTTGAAGGATGATTTATGCATACAACTTTTGCAACTTATGGATATAAGTTCTAAAAGGTCATTAAAAATTAATTTTGAAACTTAAAAAGACACAATGCCTAACTTTATTTGGAAGCTGGATCATTGTTTGAGTAGGAAATTAGACAAGATATGAAAGTGAATCTTGTGCTAAAATGGAGAAGAATCAAGAAGGATAAGAGGAAATAAAGATAAATTGAAAGAGAAAAACTTCTTTCCTTTCACATAATAAAATTTGTAGCAAGCGACACCATTTAATGAGATATGAGTTTAAAAGTTTTAAAATAATTTATTATTTTTATAGACTAATCTTATTTTTTCACTAAACCCTATAAGATTTCGTTAATTCTTAACAAAATCATAATCGAAGGAGGTAAAAATAAGATTTTCAAAGAAAAAGAAGGTAATTATTAATTAGAAATTTTGAGAAAATATACCAGCTGCATAGCTGGTAAATATAAATTGTTTGGTAAAATTTCAATAGTAGTTAGCTATTGTTGTTAATATGTCAAATAATCAATAAGAACATATTTTTGTTTAAATGTTATTAGCTGTAAGGGTGCAACAATTTCAAAAATAATAATGCAGCATTAAGGTAGAGGTAACTGAAAATAAAAAGTCTACAGATAAGGTTTGAATTCATAGTCTGTAATTTAAAATTTAAATTTGTAATAGTAAAAATTAAGTTGTAAAATTATCTTGAATCAAGCTTCTCGTATATCTTGCGCGTAGGGGAAATCCAGTCGTTTTCACTACAAATGGGCTCTTGGTCCATTTCTCATGCGTGCGAGCCTTCCTCCCATTTCTAGCCCTTTACAAGCCTAACAACTCGACAATATTAATAAACAATAAAACTAGTTTATATTTTAGCAATGTGGGATACTTTTGAAATATCCACAATTATCCCCCACATATTTCAAAAGTGAAAAAATTTTTGAAAAAATTTTTAGAAAACATTTTGCTGAGTTTAATTATAGGTGTACATGCTTCAAATTGGTGTCTTTTGGACTGTGAACCAATTCTAGAAAAATAAGACATATTTTATAGATTTGTTAGTGAAGCTTATAGCTTCTATGAACCAAAAATTCTATCTGTAAAACATCTATCTTATTCTTCACATTACACATTCATAATTTACAGTCTATGCTATTTTGTGCTAATAGGCCATACACGCACCTGGTTATTTATGAATGCTTTAAAGACTATGTCACAATCTTATAGAAGCAGCCCCACTCCACCTTCATTTAGGTGATTTTATCAAGTATATATTTGCATTAATATATACCACTCTTAAGATATATAAAATCATTAAAAGCATAAACTCATCCTCTCAAATAATGTAAACTAGCACTTTCTCACATCATAAGAATGGTCATTAGTTTAGTGCTAGCAGGAATAATGGTGACTTATTATTACCCATATTAACCTCATTCATGGGATCTCCATTCACAAAGGTTGGGTTACAATCACTACTATTCATAAATTGACTTAAGTCCCAGTCCCCTCGATGTTTCATAAATTAATTTTCTTCCTAGTGGTTTAGTCAAAGGATCTGCCAATTCAATTCTGACTTCACATAATTAATAAATATTATTCCATCTTTCAGTAGATGCTTAACCACTTCATGTCTTAATATGATGTGTCTATTTTTACCATTGACCACTTTGTTCTTTGCAATGGCTATTACCGCTTGACAATCACAATGTATAAACACTGAAGGTGTTGGTTTCATACCGAATGGAAGTCTTGACAGAAAATTCCTAATCCACTAAGCTTCACTACTAGTTGATTTTAGAGCGACAAACTCTGATTCCATGGTAGATCTAGCAATGATGGTCTGTTTTGCTGATTTCCAAGCTATAGCCCCTCCTCCAATAGTAAATACATATCCACTAGTGGATTTTTTTTCATTTGAATTTGAGATCCAATTTGCATAATTGTATCCTTCTAATATAGGAGGAAATCCACTATATTGTATACCATAGTTTATGGTACCTCTCAACTATTTCATTAATCTGACTATTGCATTCTAATGATCACAATTGGGATTATGAGTATATCTACTCAATCTAGACACAACATATGTTATATCAGGTTTAGAAAAGTTCATTAAATGCTTCAGACTCCTAATTATCTGAGCATATTCAGATTGAGAAATTGGGTCACCTCAATTTTTCTTTAACTGAGTATTAGCATCATAAGGAGTGCTCGGAGTTTTACGTCAAAATGACCAAATTTCTTAAGAAGTTTCTCAACATAATGGTTTTGTGATAATACTATATTATTATCTCTCCTTATAATTTTAACACCAAAAATAACACTAGCTTCACCCATGTCTTTCATATCAAATTGTGAAGCTAGAAAACTCTTGGTACTATGTACCAAATCAAGGTTTGTGCTAAATATAAGCATGTCATCCACATAAAGAGCTATGATTACACATTCACCATCAACAATTTTTGTATACGCATTTATCCAATTTTATGGATGCAAATCCATTACTAACTACAGTGTGATCAAATTTCTCATGCCACTATTTAGGAGCTTGTTTAAGACCATATAAAGATTTTCCAATTTGCAAACTTTATTTTCATTTTCAGGTGTTATGCACCCCTTAGGTTGCACCATATATATTTCTTCTTCTAAGTCTCCATTTAAAAAAGTTGTTTTAACATTCATTTGATGAATAAAAAGTTTATAAATAGAAGTCAATGCTATTAAAATATGAATTAATGCAATTCTAACTATAGGAGCAAATGTGTCAAAATAGTCAATATTTTATTTTTGAGTAAAACCTTTAGCTACTAACCTAGCTTTATATTTATCAATTGAACCATTAGGATGATATTTTCTTTTAAAAATCCATTTACAACCAATTGTTTTTGTTCATGGAGGTAAATTTACTAAATCCCAAGTTTGATTTTTCAAAATAGAATCAAGTTCAATTTTAATTGCTTCTTTCCAAAAAAATTGCTTTAGAAGAAAAAACTACTTCTTAATAAGTTAAAGGATCATTATCTACAAGATAAGTGTAAAAATCATTTCCAAAACTTTTTTCTTTTCTAGGTCTTTTACTCTTTCTTAAAATCATATCAGAATTATCCATTATTGAATTATCAATGTTTGGAGTATTCACAACAGTTGGTGCACGAGAAATCTTATCAGACGGTGGAAAAATGTGTTTAAAGAATTCTACATTCTTTGTCTCAATAATAGTGTTGCATTCTAAAATATCACTTTTCAAAACAAGGAATCTATTTGCAGCACTATGATCAACATAACCAATGAACATGCAATCGGAAGTTTTTGAGCCTATTTTTCTTTTTATAGGTTCACGTAGTAAAACTTTAGCAAGGCATCCCCACACTTTTAAATATTTTAAATTAGGTGCATCACCTTTCCATAATTCATAAGGTGTCTTTCAAGTTTTCTTATGTGGGACTCTATTTTGTATATGACATGCAGATAAAATAGCTTTTCCCCATAAATTAGCAGTTGCAAAAGAACTAATGAGTAATGAATTCATTATTTTTTTAAGTGTTTTATTTTTTCTTTCAGCAACTCCATTTTATTCAGATGAATAAGGGGAAGTAGTCTCATGTATAATTCCTTTTTTTTCACAAAATTCATTAAGTAAAATATATTCACCACATCTATCTAATCTAATTATTTTAATCTTTTTATTTAATTGGTATTCTACTTCATTTTTTTTATATAACAAGCATATTTAAAGCCTTATCTTTTTGTCTAAGCAAATAAACTCTTATATATATTGAAAAATCATCTATAAAAATCACATAATATTTTTTACTACCTCTAGTCATAGTCTGTTTTAAGTCACCTAAATTTGTCTGAATTAATCCTAATAATTCAGATTCTCTAGTCATAGATATATAAGTTTTCTTTGTTAATTTAGCTTCAGCACAAATTTCACATTTATTTATACATGTTGTATTAATTCCATTTGTCAATCCTAAAGAATGCATTTTCTTAACATAGCTAAAATTAACATGTCCTATTGTAGCATGCCATAAATCATAAGACTCAATCAAGTAAGTAGAAGAAGATATAATTCCATTAGTAATGTTCTATACATTGAGTAAAAATAATCCTTGATTACAATAACCCTTTCCCATAAATGTATTATTTTTTGTCATCACAATTTGGTCATATTAAAATGAAACTTGATCCCGGCTTTGCCTAAAAGAGCCACAAAAATCAAATTTGCTCTAGTATTAGGAACATGTAGGACATCATTTAAAGACAAAGTCTTTCCAGAAGTGAGCTTCAAAACAACTTTACCTTTTCCCATCACTTGAGCAGTGCTTGAATCATGAAGATAAATCACTTATTCTCCATTTTCTATAAGTGTGTAAGAAATGAAGACATCTCGATTTGCACATATATGCCTTGTCGCTCCTGAGTCAACCATTCATTCTTTCACATTAGCCATTAAGTTGGCTTGTGAGATCACAATAGCTATTATCTCATCTCCTTCCACCAAACTTAGCTTTTGGTTTAGAAGGATTTACATTTTTGACTCTCTTACGATATTGCAATGCATTATGTCTTGGTTTTCCACAAACAAAGCAATTTCCTTTCTTTTTGAAAGTACGGTTAGTCATTTTAGACTTGTAATCAAAGGAATTATTTTTTGCATACCTTTTATTTCGGGCCTTGTTGTCTTGTACCAAATTTTCTTTGGAGGTAGTTCCTTAGCCTTAAGACTTTTCACCTCCCTTCAATTTGTGTCTTTAATGATTATGCGGGTTATCAGATCCTCCAAAGAGAGTTATTTTGTTTGTGCTTGAGTTGTTATTTGTAGTCATTTCATGAATTGGGTGACTTCGCAATAAGTACATTCACAACAAATTCTTTAGACAAGGTAATGTTTTCAGCCCTTAAGTCCTCCAAAAGTTTATAGTGTTCATTGATTTGTGACTTGATGTCCTTGTCTTCCGCCATCTCCCATTTGTAGTAGTTTCCTACCATAATTTTTTGCTTTACAACATCTTCAACTGTGTATTTAGTGATAATTGACGTCCATATTGTTTTGGCTTCCTTGCAAGCATAATAGACATCAAAAAGTTCATTAGATAAAGTAGACAATAAAGCATGATAACAAACCTTATTGGCATAGGTCCATGGCTCATGATTTTTGCCACTCTTTGTCATAAAAAAGAGCCCATGCAACCCCATGCATGTCAAGGGTTGAGTGAACACATTCCTGCCACCTTTTGAATTATTCACGTCCAAATATTTCAATTTTAGAGACATTTGGGAAAGGTTTGGCATATGGAATAGAAGCAGACACATTGGACGCAGCTGCAACGGGCATAGAGGCATTAACGGTGAAAGCAGTAAGAACAGAGGAGGTATTTGCAGCAGAAGCAGGAGCACCATTGATAGTAGGCGAAGAAGCAGAAGGGTTCATTGTGTGAGAAGAGAAAAAATAAAATCCTTAAGATTGTTACAAAATTAAAGCAGAAGAGGAGACAGTAGTTTGAGCTGTGCACAGAAGAAACACTGTCCTTAAGGATTTTAGTTCTGTATCCTCCAGGATAGAACAGACTCTTTCATAATAAGTATTTTATTCTAGGAACAAGATCTTGCAAATTAATTGTAATAATTATGTAATAAACTCAGCATTTTTGATTTTTGAATTTTGAAAATGCTGTAATCAACAACACAATACTGCAATTCAAAACAGTAAAGGAGTTTAAATTGTGTAGTTGTAAGGGTGCAACACTTTCAAAAATAATAATGCAGCATTAAGGTAGAGGTAACTAAAAATAAAGAGTCTGTAGCTAAGGTTTGAATTCAAAGTTCATAATAGTAAAAATGAAGCGGTAAAATTGATCTTGAATTGGGCTTCGCGTATATCTCGTGCGTAGGGGGGAATCCACCGTTTTCACTACAAATAGGCTCTTGGTCCATTTCTTATACGTGCGAGTCTTCCTTCAATTTCTAGCCCTTTACAAGCCCAAAAACTTGACAATATTAATAAAAATAAAACTAGTTTATATTTTAGAAATGTGGAGTACTTATGAAATATCCATAACAATTTTTAATAAAGGTAATATAGTTCAAATAAAAAATAAACCTAAATCAATTTATGGGAAAAAAAATTCAAAATAGATATGATAGAATTCGAAGCTATTAGAGATTAAAAGTCAATGTTATTGTTGTGATTTTTATGCCGTTGACTGATTTATTTTTTTTTTTGTACTTATAGACTATTTTGGTTATAGTTTTATTTATCACTACTAGCAACACACTTCTGAATTTAGCTTTAATTATTGCATTTGGTATTTTTCATAATCACATGTTCATATATTTGCTAATGTTATTGTTATTCTCTTTTCATATTCGGTTACATTGCAAGTTACTATTTTATTGAAATTTGTTGTTGTGATTTTTAATTTATTCTTGTTGCTGCAATTGTTTTGTTCTACTGCTTTTTATTTTGGCCGCATTTTTTTAACAACTTTGGTGATTTCATTCAACCAAATACAAAGTTATAGTTTTCAGTATATAGAAATTACTGAAAATAACTCTAAACATTAATAGAAGATCCCTAAAAAAATACACAATAAAAACAATAGAAAGAAATATCCTCTTGGACGATACAAGAAGAAACCTTCTTTTTCTGGAACATCAATACAAAATGCGACAAAGGTGTTAACTGGAGCTGGATCTGACAATTTTCTTCAAGCATCTTCCAATTTTGACTTAACTCCATTATGATCTACCAACCGACAACTCCATTAGACATATCAGAGGACATATCAACAACACCAAAACAACTAACAATAAAAAGTTATTTAAACAAGGATAAAATCCTCATTTACTTAAGATTAATCTCAAACTTAACTAAAATATATCATAAAAGCAAAAGATTTGAGGAATTGTTGGCCAAAAACCACCTAAAACCGTGAAAGTAACAAGAAGAACAAAGCAAAAACCAGTAGAGAGAAGCGAGGGGGTTAGGTGAGGAGAGAGAAGAGATTCCAAGACCACACCTTTCACTTTTGGCTGTGACTTGTTCTTATTAATTATTGCTCTCTTTACATTTTGTTATTTTTTGTGCTTTAGTTTAGCAAATATTGTTTGTTTCATTTTGTTTTGTTACTGTAGCCTTGGGCAATTATAACTATCTATCTACAGTTCCATGTTATTATTATTGTTATGCTATTTTTTTTTTGGTAATGATACATTATGCAGCCTGCGGCATGTACGAGTCGCTAGAAAACAAGTTCTTTTAAATAAAGGAATATTTTCATAAATGTATTGAAAAAGAAAAATATTTTCAAAAATACGGTTAACTAAAATTTTTTTTCAAAAACACGTAAAAACGGAAAAACTTTTTTAAAAAACACAGGATTCTTCTTCTTCTTCTAGTCTCTTCTTTTTTTTTCTGCAAATTTTTTTCCTTTCCTCTATTTTCATCTATCCATGACTTTTTCTACTCTCTCTCTTTCTTCTTCTCTTCTGTCATCGCCGCCACCACCACCGCTTGTTAACCTTAAAACTTCAGTCTCCACCATCTGATTATACTTTTTTGGTTCTTTCTCTGCAATTTTTCTCTTTTCATCTATTTATGGCTTTTTCTACTCTCTCTCCTCCTTCTCTTTCGCCACTACCGCTTGTTAACCTCAAAACCTTAATCTCCACCATCTGATTATAATACAATGAAGCTGTTGATTTTTCTTTGATTTGTTGATCTTATTTTTGTTTTCTCGATCTTTTCCTTTCAATGGCCAATAAAGATCTTAAAGATAAAGCGAGCAAAGAAAAAGTGAGTGACTTTGAGAGTAAAATTGTCTATTTTTTTTTCATTCTTTGAAAAAGAAGAGTTTTCATAGTTAAAAACTTGAACTTTATAAATGTTTTAGGCGTTGGAATTTAAGTGTTGGAATGGGTCTAGTTTGATTTGTTTGTATTGATATGAGTGTGTGTTTTCCTAGTTATTTTAGCGGTTGTTTTGGCAGTTGTTTTTATTTTTTAGTTTTATGGGGTTAATTACACCCACGGTACCCAAAATATAGGCTATTTCTCATTAAACTACCCGAATTTATTTTCATCC
>CATIWK010199486.1:0-14087 GCA_949634005.1 Mallotus japonicus
CTGTGAGTTATTATTGTATATATGCATTCACGTAGAATAAAATGGTTTACGAGCATCCATATTTTAAGTTATATGAATTGTTTCTTTAAACGCTTATATTTATTTCAGTATATAATGCGTATATAATCGGTATATTTTATACTGAAATTGGACGCTAGCATATTTTGATCATACATTTCATTGCATCAATTGTTATTAAAACTGTTTTGGAGGACAGTTGTAGAACATGCTTCCTAGTGGGCTCCACTAGGACTGTTGCGCAACAGTGCGATAGATATAGGTTATGAATCTGATAATATGATTAATGATCATTGATGATGAATCGTTGATACTGAATTGTGAATGAGAGTCGAGATTACAGCCCGATGGACGATGAGTCCCGGAGCTGGTATAACTGCTGTAGCTCGATTGACGATGAGTCTCGGGGCCAGTTATACCGACAGTATGACTGCTGTAGCTCGATTGACAATGAGTCTCGGGGCCAGTCTTCTGTCAAAAATGGATTAAGTGAATATTTTGGAATTGAGAAAGCTTGTTGACTTGTGAGATTGTGTGTTGAGGACACGGACTTTTAGGGTTCTGCCTCACTCCTCCACTTAAAATTTATCCGTTTTTATTTATATATAAAAATGTGATTTGCAGCATATGTGTGCATTGCTTGTATATTTATTATACTGATATAAATATACTATCCTGATGTTTGAATGTCTGTCATTAGAGTGCATGTATATATATAATAATAATTCACTCAGTGAGGTCTGACCCTCCTCAATATTTTTTTCAGGGAGTTCATCTTCCTCAGACCTCACTACTAGACCTCTCCGCCGGTCTTCTTCTGCTCCGGCTGACTTATGTAAATTTCTTATTTGAACTGTTGTTTATACTCTAGATGCTGCAGTAGTAGTGTTTTAATGTTGTTGTATGTAATATTGATTTTGTAACTGAGATTATCAGTTTAAGTACTGTTGTACTATGTTATAAGACCTTATTTTATAAAATAAAGTTTTAATTACCTGGTATTTTCATGAATTATTGTGAGTGTATTTTATATTTTAAGGCTTGCTACGGGTTCTGGTTGTGATAATTCCCGTTCCCTAGCGCCGGTCATGACTCCCTCATTGGGTCGTGACAATAAATTAACTAAATAAAATGTAAAATAATTAAATAATTTAATAGAAATTAACATTAATAAGAAAACATTAATGTAGGGTAAACTTAAACTTTGATTACGGGGGCGTTTGATTTAGCTGATTGAGATAGCTGATAGAGGTTTTTCCTTAATCAGCTACAATTTAGATGTTTGGTAAAACACCAAAATCAACAGCTGATAGTTGATTTTATTCAAAACAGCTGCTGATTTAAAAAGTTTTATTTTGGAGCTTTTTCTAATCAGCTAATAGCTGGTTTATATTTATTTTTTATTTAGACTATTTTACCCTTATCAAAAAATAACTAATAACAAATAATTTCATTTAAATTAAAATTAAATGTATATAATTAATTTTTTATAGTTCAAAATTAAATGAATATTATTGTAAATTATAATTAAATAATTATTATATTTATTTTTTTGGAAAATAATTATTATATTTATACTTATAATTATTTTTAAAAAATTATACAATAATATTTTATATTTTAAAATTTATTTTTAAATAATTTATATTAATTATTTTAATAATATATAAATTAAAGACAATAAACTATTATCTATTGCTATATATATTTTAAATAATTTACATAACTAAAAAAATTATAAAAATATATGAAATTATATTTACAAATAAATTATACCCTTAATGGTCATTTGACATACAAACAGCAACAACTAATAAAATTTTACCAAACACTTCATATTTATCAGCTAACAGCTATCAAGTATTTGCTATCAGCAACTGCTATCAACTATCAGCTGCTGTAAACAGCTAAACCAAACAAGCCATATAGTGGCAAATGTAAGAAATTAAAGTAAAATAACTTATTTTGCTGTGCAAAATCTTAAAAGAATTTTTAGGGCAGTGGGAGAAGTATCCCATTGCCACCACGCTGGATCCATCCATTATTTCCCATACACCATTCATAGTTTCAAAAAATATACACAAAAAATATACAGTTAGACTTATAAACGAGTCGCTGGTTAGCTACTCGAAGTTCGGCTCGATAAAAATTGGTTCAATATATATTTATATTGAACCAATTTTGAATAAGAGCTCGCAAGCTAATTTGTATTTTTAATGTATTAATATTTTAATTTTAGATATATGATATATAAATTTTTTTTATTTATAGTAAATGTTAAAAAATATTTTAGAAATATATTATCATAATAAAATTATAATTTCAGAATAATTTATTTTAAATTTTTAACGAATAATTTTAATTTATAGTTTATATTTTTTAAAATTTATTTTAACTCATTTTTAGGCTTTAACAAGCTCATAAATTGTTCATAAACACAAAATAGTATATCGAACTCGTTTCAAATTCGACTCGATCATGAAAAATCAAGTCCGAACAAGTCAAAATTTGGCTCAACTCTTTTATACCCCTATAAAATATTGAATGCGTCTACTTCCAGACAAGCATGTTAATTAAGATGGACAACACATTCTGTCTTCTAAATAAGCCTGTTAAGTACCAAATTCAATTGCTTGGAATCAATGACGTCTTCTAAAACAATAATAAACAAGCTTTGTTTGAAAATTGTAATTTGTAACGCCAATAGCGTCATGCGTGCCTAAATTTGATGTCAGGAGTAAGGATGATAAAATTCCCTCTAAGAGCACATTATAAATTAGCAAGAAAATATTTAAATATTTCGGGCATTTGATCTTTTAGCGAAATTTAATATGAATGGACCAAAAATTAAAAATTTTTACAATATTTATCTTTTTATTTTGAAGTTTTTGATAATATTTACAGGAGATTTTACAGTAACTTTTCTTTATCACTTTGATTTTACTTTGTTTCAATCACTATTGGATGGACATACTTCTCATGATCTAATTGTGCTTATTGATAAAGTCAAACTTACTTTGTAAAAATTAAAGTAACTGTAGAAAGCACCAATATTATTATTGGTTTTAAATTGAAAATTTGATATATTTATTATATTTAAAATGAACATTTGAGGTATTCACATAACTAACTAAATAAAAGACTTTGCTATTATTATTATTGTTATTATTTTACCTCTCATCATGTTCTTCCTTTATATTCCCTGTTTCAATAACAAAATGAAAAACTAAAATTAGTAAATTAGATTAAAACTCAAAAAGTGTAATATAAGTCTCGTATATAAAAATTTTCCTTTTTATAGTAATGCCAAAGCCATCAAACAATGATCCAAACAACAACATATTGAACCGATTGTATACTGTAGGAACTGATTGCATAACACATTAGCATATTAAACCTAAGCAACATTAGCCAATGTTGTGTCTATGCATCTAGCGAATCAAATTATTGCCATCCAAATCAAAATTCACATTTCATTTCAAATTTCCCAAATTCTCAAAGAAGCTAACAAAAAAAAAATTGCTGAAAGTTTAATTCATGATGGTCGAATACATACTTTTCTATAAGCAACCAAAATCATGAGAAAATTGAAATAGAATTACCATCCCTAACACAAGAAAATAAAGTTAAGATTTCGACTTTACTTTATAAAGATAGATATGGTTGTTGTTATTGTCGTTGTTGTTGTTTATATTGGAAAATCTTGTCAATACAGGTGAAATAAAAGTTAATTATATTAATGCTTAGAAGTTTCCTGTGGATAATTTTTACCTTATATAATTTTGTGGTTGTTAATTATCCCTTTCAATTTCAGTTCAAGCATATTTTCTCCTTTTTGATGCTCTTTCTCTTAGTTCTCTGTCATTATGTTATCTAAGGTAAGGTAAAAATTTCGATATATATATATATATTTTTTTTTTGAAGAAAAATGAATTGCATTAATACAGATCAAACTGCAATACATCAGAAATAAAAGAGGGATAGGAAGTAATCCATTCCCCTTGACCAGACATAGAAATAGCTGCTCCGGCTATGGAATGAGCAACCAAATTTGCTAATCGTTTGACAAACAACAAGTGACTATTGTGCAGTTGGTTTAACAGCAACTTGCATTCTTGAATAACTAAGCCTACTGGCAAGGAATCTAAGGACTTTGAATTAATGGCATTAACCAACAGTAAGCAATCTGACTAAATTATAAGCGAGAAAGAAGCTTTTCTGAGGAGCCAGCCTAGGACTTCTTTAAGGGCTATAGACTCAGCAAGGAAGGGATCGAAGACACCTTGGAAGGAACCTGAAGAATCCCGTACCACTCCACCCACACCCATACCAATGCGCCTGGAAAAACACTAGCATCAACGTTACATTTAAACTGACCAGATGGAGGACAACACCATTTAGTTCTGTGATCAGGAGACACTCTATCACCAGTTGACTTCTTGGACTCGCAACAGACTGCCCATTGCTCCTGCAAATGTTTAGCATCTCGTAACAGAAGAGTTGCTGGGCATTTTTTATTCTGCCACACTTTTTCATTCCTATTACGCCAAATAAACTGTAAAACAGTAGCTATGCCATTCTATTCCGACTTAGAAAATCTTTGAGTAAGGAACATCCACCACGTCTGTAAATCAGAGCCACGACTTAATAAATCACCAAAGTCTGTCATCACCCAAACACTTCTAGCAAAAGGACAGCTCACTAAATAGTGATATTCAGACTCCTCCGATGAAGAACACACATGACATAAGTTCTCAATCGCCATCCTTTTCCAAGTCAGAGCCTGCATCGTTGGAAGGCAACCAGACAAAGCTCGCCACAAAAAATTCTTAACCTTAGGATGAATCGAAAATTGCCAACAACTCTGCCAACAAAAATTCCCCGAATAATCAGCATAATTATGAGACTGTCTAATTAATCTATAGCCACTCTTCATGGTGTATTCCTCTGATCTATCTGCACCCCAATACCATATATCCTCATGAGTGATTGAACTGACAGGAACAACCAATATACAATTGACATCTCTTTCATTAAAGATATCTCTAAAAATATCACTGTCCCACCGCATACCGTCTGGAGTCATGAGCGAGTTAATGGTAGCATTAATTAAATCATCTGGCAGCCCGGTTTCAACATAAAGGCTATCAGGACATAACAACCAAGGATGACCCCAAATTCTAACATTGTCACCTTTACTGACCCGAAGCTGAGCATTCTCCTTCAACAAGTTTTGAGTGGCCATAATGCTACGTCAAGTAAAAGAAGGGTTCTGTCCCAAAGAAGCATCAAAGAAAGACTTATTAGGAAAAATACCCCGCTTTTAGAACATGCGTAGCTAAAGCCGCAGGTCTGGACAACAATCTCCGCCCCTACTTTGCTACCACAGCAAGGTTGAAATCATGTAACTTACGAAAAGCAAAGCCACCCTCTTCTTTAGCTCTACACAGTCGATCCCAACCATGCCATCTTATGCCACCATTTTAATTACCCATTTTACCCTACCAAAAATTGTTCATCATCCTTTAAAGCTCTTTACACAAAGAGATGGGCATTAGGAAAACTGACATAATATAACTAGGCAAAGTTTGAACCACAGACCTGAGTAATACATCTTTCCCAGCTCTTGAAAAGAACTTGAAACGCCATCCTTACAAATGTTTCCAGGCTTTCTCTTTAACATAAGAAAAAACCTCTTGCTTGTTTCGACTAATGATCGAAGAAAGGCTTAGATATTTGCCATGATTATGACATTGTTGAACTCTAAGTGTGGAACATATATAATTCATCTACATTCCCACTAAAGAGAATAGATGAGTTCTCAAAATTAACCTTCTTCCCTGATGCCTCCTCATAGTTACTCAGACACTGTTTAATTGAATCACACTCTCTAGAAGAAGCTTAGAAGAACACAAAGTTGTCATCAACAAAGAACAAGTGTGAGATTATTGGAGCACTACGAGCAACCTTGATTCCATGCAACTCACCAACTGCACACTTCCCTTGTAACATAACTAACAAACCCCCTGCACATATGAGAAATAAATACGGAGACAGAGGGTCTCCTTGACGTAAACCACGGCTAGGAAAGATCAGCCCCATCACCAAGCTTCTATAAATCACTGAATAAGAAATAGAGGACACAAAAAGCATAATTAATTCCACAAAATGATCATGGAAACCCAAAGCCCTTAATATATCATTCAAGAATTTCCATTCCATGCGATCATAGGCCTTCTACATGTCCATCTTCAAAGAAGCCCATCCCACTTTACCTTGAGTCTTCCTCTTCATATAGTGACTAAATTCATAAGCCGCCAACACACTGTCAGAAATTAGTCTTCCAGGGATGAATGTACTTTGGGTGTCTGAAATAACAGAATCCAGCACCATCTTGAGGTGATTTGCAATAGCCTTAGTCATGATTTTAAGAAGGACATTACACAAAGCTATGGGCTGAAATTTAGTGATCCTCAAAGGACTTTTCACTTTGGGAATGAGAGTAATGTTTGTTGCATTCAGATCAGGAGGAAGCTCTCTATAATTCAAACACTTCAAGTAAAAAGCAGTGATAGAATGACCAATTATATCCCAGTGTTGTAAATAAAAACCTAGATTGAATCCATTCGGACCAGGGCTTTTATCCGGATGTATGGATTTAATGGCTGCAAAAATCTCTTCAGAAGTGTATGGCTTGATAAGATCTTCATTTTGCTGGAACCATAGAAATAATAGATTCATTAATACAACCTTCTGAATTGAATAAACCAGAAAAATAATCAGTGATATGTTCCTTCAAACCCGAATCCCAATCCAATCTCTGACCTTGTGAATCCACCAAATTAGAAATTGTATTTTTCCTCCTTCTAGAAGAGGCAACAGCATGGAAAGCTTTCGAATTAGAATCACCTTCCTAGAGCCAAAAAAGTTTAGCTCTTTGCCTCCAAAACTGATCTCATTTGTCCAGCAATGATTGAAGGCGCTGTAAAGTCTGAGAAATTAACCCATCATGATAAACATGAGATCTCTTCAATCTGCTTAAAGTTTGACGACAATTATTAATATCTTGGGAAAATTGTCGATTAAGAGTTTCGCTCCAATTAGAGAGAGCAACACCACACCGGTATAATTGAGAAAGAACACTATCAGAGGAAGACCGATCCCAACTCTTTCGCACCACCTACTTGCACCCCTCTTCTAAAAGCCAATTTTTCTCATATTTAAATCTTTTAGCAACACTAAAACTTTGAACAGCAGCCCTCATATGAAGAGCCGAATGATCTGATGAACAGACCACAGTGTTAAACTCTGCAGCTTGAAGAAATAAATTGATCCAGTCCCGTGAACATAGCACTCTATCCAACCGTTCCACCACATAGGCATTAGTACCCCTACCCCGCTCCCAGGTAAACCAATAACCCTTCATATGAATATCAATAAGCCGTGAATCCTCAATAGCAGCACGAAAATCATTGATGAGAAAAGAGGATGAGTAATTAAACCCTTCTTTTCTAGCAAGAAGATCATTAAAGTCATCGGCACAACACCAAGGAAGAGTGGATGATGTAGACAATTTACGGATTATACCCTATGATTCATGACGTCTGCTGTGCTCTGGACAACCACAAAAACCAGAGAATCTCCATTCACGCACATTAGAAGAAGAAATAGCCACATCAATATAATTTGAACATGAGCCCAACAGCTTGACCCTTATATCATCCTTCCATAACAAACAAAGCCCACCACCCATATTAAGCTCAGGAACATAAAAACAGTTGTCAAAACCCAACTTTCTTTTAACATACTGCACTCCATAAGAAACACAAAATAAGGCTTTGATCTGGAAACCAAGTCCATAAGTGCTCCTGAACTGTTCGTGGGTTGCCAAGCCCATGACAGTTCCAACTTATAAAAATCATAATGCCTGGTGGGCCTGGACACCAGGACCTGCCTCCATAAGACTATCAAAGCCCTGCCCAATCTCTGTTGTCTCAGCAATCTCTTCTACATTGTCAGGCCCAACAGATTCAAGCCCTTTCAAAGCCTCTTCCTTTTAGGGTCCACAATCACCAACATATTAGAATTATCCTCATCATCCACCACTTCCATCAAATCCATTTTATTTCCTAATTCAGAGTTCAAAGTTTTCTCTTCCATTGGTAACTTCCCCCATTACTGGGATTTTTCAACTGCCCAGTACCCATAATTATAGGGCCATGATTACCCCTCATATCTCCATCACCAATGAGAGATTTGTTTCTATAATCATTGCCGAAATTTGTGCCTAACTTATCCCGGAGCCACCTCTCTCCGATCCCAGCAGCCTGACGTCTCATCGAAGCATGGAGCCATTCCCCATAAAGCTTTTCAACATTCTTCTCCTGAAAATCCATATACTTTTCATAGAATTTTTCGGAATGGCCTATGAGACCACAGAAAAAGCAAAATTATGGCAACCTTTCATACTTAAAGTTCACCCAAGAGACTTCATCGCCTGACTTCTTTATGCGCATTCTTCTTTTGAGAGGATGACAAATATCAAGAGAAATTCTGATTCTCATATATAGCCTCCAAGCCCCAGTAAAATTAGAGGGATCAGCATGAATAAACGTCCCTACAAAATTCTCAATTTCTATTGCCACTCTTTCAGACATAAAGCCGGAAGGAAGATCATACACTTATAGCCAAAGTTGGGTATTAAACAAAAGGATCTGATGAGGTTCCTTCTCGCTTTCCTTTAGACTTAACAGAAGCAGATGATGATCAAATGACCATGGACCACTATCAATGACTCTCTCCATGTCCATCTCATGGAAGAACTGAAACAAGAAAAGACTATTAGAAATACAGATACCTTTAACAGGTCTCCACAGTGAGACCAACGTATTCTTCATCACCGGAACATTAATATTCTTATCAGTTAAGAAATGCCCAACCAAGCAACACTTATCCTCCTGTTGTTGTTGGGTTTTCTCAGTTTTTTATTGTTAAAAAAATGGTCCGTCTTCTTCTTCCTCCAACACCATCTTTAAGTACAAATCTTTACATAGCTGATCATCCTTTCCACTAGAACTCGCCATCAGAGAAAATGACAAACAAAGACTTTTAAGTAAGACAAAACAGGCGAATTAGAAATCAATACCTATCAAAGGATAGGACAACATAATAACCTGTCAGAGGACAAGACCCTTGGCTCTTTTCACTATTATAAATTTAATAGAGTTATTATCACATCATATTTAGATTCTCCACATATGTAGAATATAGTGTGATTCACACAGAGACTTGAGGAATAAATATACCCTTTTACCTGAAGTATACTTCAATATATATATATATATATATATATATCTTCTTCCTTTTACGCCTTGTTAAAATCCTTTTATATTATCGATGATTGAGTAGTCAAGTGATAAATATTTTAGGGTGAAACTTTCTTACATTTGTTGATAAGAAAAAAAATCCTTTTCTACTTTACATTGTTATAAACTTCACTGCATGAACAACACAAGCAGTTCAATTTAATCAAAAAAATTTCTCCCATCCACTATCTTATAAATTGAATTCAAGAAAATTATATCATTAAAAAAATATTATTTTTTTTTTTTTTTATAAAAGAGCTTTTTTTTAATTTTTTTCTTAGAGGAGAAATAAATGAAAGTTCTAGTTAATGTACAAATTGAGGAGATATTTTTCTGCAGAAAAGACTGACATTGGAAAAAGATTGTATAAGCCTACCCGCCTAGGGATGGGATGGCAAGGCCTCCAATCCACGGAGCAAGGCATTTGTAAAAAGGGGAGGATCGAATCCCCCACCCCCGCCCCACTCAGGTAAAAAAAAAAAAAAAAGAGATTGTATAACAGATCGTTCTAATTGCATGTGTGGTAAAGGGAAGATTCCTTTACCTTTCTTTCTTTTTTCAAGAAAAAAAAGTTTCCATAATTCCTCATCACCAATAATATTTATATTATATATATACACCTAACCTCTCTGTTGGTTTTATATTTCTAGCTGATGTCTTGTCTTTGGCTTTGTCATTTTTCCTTTTAGTAATAAGTAATTTTTATATGTACAAGAAAAATTGGTCTGATCTGCGAAAGAAAAAAAAAAGATAATATTTGTCTGCATAGTTTGATTTTCAGATTTTTCTGTGATGAATGTGTAACTCCTTTTTTCTTGTGATCCTATATTGGTTGGTCTGTAAAGCTACTTTCAACCACCCCCTTTCTGCCTTTTCTTTTTGGCTGCTCAATTTACATTTTCCATGTAATATACATAGTATCAACATCTTAGCTTAAAACCTACCGTTTCCTCTCGTTTGTTCTCCAACAGCTACTATTTACATTTCTTCTACATAGTGTCTAGATTTGGGTGGTTTTTTGTTATTTTTAACAAAAAACCACCGAAATCCATTGGTTTTATTTGGTTTTCTTTGGTTTGTGTTAATAAATAATCCTATTAAGCTTAATATCTATGATAGCTTTTGATAGCTATTGGTTAAATACTTTTGTGGATAGGGCGAGTTTGATGATGGATCTATTAAAGGATGGAAGACTCAAAGCCATAGCTCACATCTCCAGCCAATTCCAAACTTCCTCTACCTCTTGCTTACTCTCCAAACGCTAACGGCACGCGAATGACCGTTGTTGGGTTGAGTTTCCATAAACTCACTGTTGAGCAGCCATGGATGCTCGTTCTGCTTACTACTGGTGCAGCTTCCGGTGCTGCTACTACTGGTGCAGCTTTTCTTTCACAGCCTTAGGAAATCTAGGGTTTCTATTATAGAAGAAGAAGCTTTGGTAGTTTGGGCTAATGTTCTGGGCTTTTATTGTTTTTAAATGTATTATCCACTTTGGACCCTAATGTATTATGTCATTTAATGTAAGAGATTTTTACACAAATATCCAAAAAATAGATGTCATTAACATCAAATGTCTCATGTTTTCAAAATATTACATGCGTGTCCTATCTTTGTTAAAAATTACATATGTATCTTTTTTTTTTTTTGTTTTCCGTCACTTCCTCTTCTCCACCTTCTTCTTCCTC
Organism: Mallotus japonicus; assembly: GCA_949634005.1. Lineage (NCBI taxonomy): Eukaryota > Viridiplantae > Streptophyta > Magnoliopsida > Malpighiales > Euphorbiaceae > Mallotus > Mallotus japonicus. Next base: position 11,069 of record CATIWK010199486.1, read on the forward strand.
CTGCGCATCAATTTTCGCCTCTCTGCACCTCACACTCTTCTTCTCTATCTTTATTTTTCATGTCGGTTTCTCTTTTAGGCTATCAGTTTCTTTATTACCCATTTCCTTATTCTTGATCCTCTGATCATTTGCTTGATCTCTTTTACCCATGCCTAATAAATTTTATTAGATTTTTTACAAAAAAAAAATTACTAGACCTTTTTCCCGTCGCTCAAGCATTTTAGTGCTTTTGCTCGCATACTCACTTCTAGTCTTCAAGTTAATCTAATCAGTCACCAATCTTTTTCAATACCCATTTCAGCAGATCCATTAAAAATGTTGATTCCAAGTGAAAAAGTGAGTCACCTTTAGCTGGGTTTTCTTAGTTGTCAGTTCTTGATCTCGTGTGCAATCTTTAGCTGATCAGGTTCTTTTTCATCTTTCTTGTGCAGCAAGAACTAAAGTTCGAGGATATGAGTAGCAGATCAACAGAAAGAGAGAATCAGCAAAAGAAAACTTGTGCTGATTGTGGTTGTCATTTTTATCTAATTGGGGAAGAGATTGTTTGTGATATTTGGTTATAAAAGCTACTGATATCTATTGAGAGATGTAAGAATTGTAGCATAGATTATAAAAGCTTGAAGAAGTGATGTATGTATCTGGGGAAAAGAAATTATGTTAGGTGCTTGAGTTTGTGATGACATTTCTGATATAGAGCTGAGGTTTGTCTTGAATGCATTGACATATATAGATGCTGATCATGTCTGCAATAATGCTATAAACAAAGTAGTCCTCCATTATTAGGGTATATATAAATTTTATAGAAAAAGAAAAACAGTTGCTACAATGAAGGATTTATAAAATGTTAGTATCCTAATGTCCACCAATTTGTGCTGCTTAAAGTGAAGGCCAGAAGCCATATTTTTTATATAGTTTAAGGAGGACCCATCAACATCTATATATTTGGCAGGCATAATCTTCATATCTTAAATAAATTTTCTACCTTTCATTCTTGTGATGATTCTGACCTTTAGAATATATTTTAATCAACAGCTGTAAATTGACAACAATTATATGCTAATGCTGCATGTGGGGATGCTTATGCCTTCTCTAATTATGCATATTGCTATTTGCTACTAAGCTACAAGCTGATTTTGAGCCAAAAAGGAAACGATGTACTAGTTTATTAATAATTATATTATAAATATTAATATTATATAAAGATATTTCTTGAAAATTAAAAGTTATCTTCATCATGTTGGTAACAGTTTTAATTTTTAAAATTAAAACTTTTTTCTATTTAAACAAAATACCTCTCTTTATATCGATGTAGTACTAGTTTGGTATTTTGAGCTCTTTTTATTTCTTTTGAGAGAAAAGACGAATTTTTCATTTATTAAAGATTAAAAATACATTTTGATGAATAAATAATATAAATGAAATACAATCAAAAAATATTTAAATAAACTCACTTAAAATATGAAATCATTCGTTTTATTCTTTAATTGCGTTGACAAAATTATTTTGATTTACAACTTGACAATCAGTTCAATAATTTTTATGCGTCACTCTATGGCATTGATTAGTTAGAAATCGACTCTTATGTTTCACTCTGTGGCGTTGATTAGTCATAAATCGAATCTACTTTGTTTAATCGACTCTATGATTACACAATAATAAAAATGCCTATTGTCTTCTTTTTTTTTTTGGAAATAAGACATGCCTATTTTCGATTCTTGAATAAAATGTGGCATTGGCTGGTATTCAGAAATATGTCTAATATATAAAAAAAAATCATTGTATTCTTGTATTCTTCTACTATATACAAGTCCTCACATATTCAAAAATATTTCTATTTTTAATTTAAATATTGGCTCCAAAATAAAAAATAATAATAATTCATTGATCTGGAAGCCATCTAAATTATTGATCTTTTATTATTGTGTATCAACCTTCACACATTCAAAATAGTATTTAAAACTCAAAAACAGTATTTGAAACTCAAAAATAGTATTTGAAAATTAAAAATAATATCTCAAACCCATAACTACAGTATACTATCTAAATATACTAAAAATAGTATATTGTCTGAATATTATTTAAATATTTTCCTCCAACCCAAAGTATATTTTCTTAAAACAGTATATTGCCCAAATATTATTCATATTCGAAACTCAAAATAGTATAAATTTATGTTACACAAAAAGTTTAAGAGTTAGTAAAGAATGAACAGTATATTTTCCGAATATTATTCGTATATGATACAATCAAAATAGTATATTTTCTGAATATTATTCGTATATGAAACTCAAAACAGTATGTGAACCTCAACACAATACCGAAAACTAAAAAGAGTATCTGAAAATTAAAAACGGTATCTCAAACTCATAAATACAATATATTTTCCGAATATTTTTTGTATATGATACAATAAAAATAGTATATTTTTTGAATATTATTCGTATCTAAAACTCAAAACAGTATTTGAAACTTAAAACAGCATCGGAAACACAAACAGTATCTAAAAATTAAAAACGGTATCACAAACTCATAAATACAGTAATAAATTTGAAATATAATTGTATTCAATTTAATTAATTTGAATTCAAATGCCCATCTTTTTTCAAATGCGTGAAATGTGAAATATTTTTCATTTATTTCTATTTATTATTTGTATACTTTAGTTTATTTTCCATGTATAAAATGAATAAATATATATATATATATATATATATATTTCAAAATATTTTCCTAGGATATTTGAAATTTTAATTATTTATTAAAACTAATATGAATTATAATTTAAATATGTTAACTATAATCTCTAAAATAAAGCATATTGCCTATATACCCAAAACCAAAACTAAAAATAAAAAATAAAAAAATTGAAAAAAATAAAGATAACAGAAAATAAAAAAACAAGGAAAAAATAAAAATAAAAATAAATAAAAAGAGAGAAAATTAAAAAATAAATATAAGGGTAAATTACAAAATGAAAAATCAGGATAACTAAAGATAAGAAAAAATAAAAAAGAAAAAA
>CATIWK010199519.1:0-11947 GCA_949634005.1 Mallotus japonicus
TTAAATTTTTGATATATTTTATGTTGATTTAATTCAAAAAAGTTGTGTTAAATTGATCTAAAAAATTGAAAAATTTTGTATTGAATTGAACAAAATTCTATATCAAATAAAATTTGTGCTAATTTAGATATTCAGTAAATGATGAATGGGCAAATTAACCTTTGTCCCAAATTACAAGGGCAAGATGAACAAAAGATCCAAGTGGCAAAAAAAAAAAAAAAGTAACTTCTGAATCTAACACTTAATTAGTAATTGAGATTGTTTCAAAGTTCTTATACTAAATACAAAGTAATAACATAGTTTTAAATCACTAGCAGCTGATATATTCAGAGTCAGAGCCAGTGGTGATGTTCAGACATTCTTATGGTGTTCCAACAGAGCAAGAAATTCCAATTTCAAATATTGAAATCAACCACTGTTTATATCTTTCCTTTCAATTATTAATGCGTTCTGAGGTTACATGCGAATTGAGTTGCATCTCCTGAAGGAGGCTGGGATTTATAATCTCTATCACCTCTTCAGGTAAAACTCTTTCAACATAGCTGTTAAGGGTCAAACTCTCTCTGAACATGTCATCAATTGGTCTTTTCCCTATGAACATCTCCAGCAAGAGTACTCCTAAGCTATATATGTCACCAAGTGTTGATACTTCACTTCCTATCCCATACTCTAGAATACATATAATAAGATACAGTGAAATTAATTTGCTCAGCAATATATCAGACATAACAAATTCTTCATGTGACTATAGATCAATTACTTGGAGGACAATACCCAATAGTTCCTCTAGCTCCAATAGAGCTGGATTGATTTGTAGTTTAATCGACTTTGCCATGAGAAAGGAACTTGACCAGCCCAAAATCACTTACATGTGCAGTCATTTCTCTATCGAGCAGAACATTACTCGGTTTTATATCACAGTGAACAATTGGCATTCCAGAATGATAGTGAAGATCCTCTAGTGCACTAGCGATGTCAATGGAGATATTCAATCTTTGGAGAAAATTTAAAGACCTTGGCGCATCATCCAATCCAAGAGTGCTTGGATTCAGCCAATTGTCCAAGTTCCCATTATCCATGAACTCATAAACCAAAGCTTTGAAATCATTACCATGATAATCCACACCTGAACAAGCTGTGAGTAGTTTCATAAGATTTCGATGCCTGACATTCCTCAACACCTCGCATTCAGCTATAAAACTTTTTGAAGCTCCTCGGTGCATAAGGTTAAGCACTTTCACTGCAATTATAACTCCATCTTCATCAAGAATACCTTTGTAAATAGAACCAAAGCTGCCTGAACCGATCTAATTATCTGAAGAAAATCCATTTGTAGCCTTAAGAAGACTTTGATAAGACAACCTCAATAGATCCATATTCTCTTAAGAGCTTGTTGTTGATTGTTGTTATTAATGTTAGCTTTACTGTGAGCCTCTTTTTTGTTTTTTCAGACTTGCAGGCAGGTAAGCCAAAATCATGTATACCACCACATAGCTTCTTGTTTCCTCCTACGAATGCTGCACTTGCATTCTTGAAAATGCCTTCCATTGGTACCATACCTTCAAAATCATTAAAAGATATATTGATATGGATCAGTTGGCCTTGACGTTCATGGACGGGTTTGATAGAGTCCAAGTGCGCAAGCGGGCTTCAACGGGCCCTAACTCCTAGCATAGGATGAGCTGTGGGGCCCATAAGATATCAAATCGAAGTTGATTTAGAGCTCTACAACGGGTGCAACACGCTATGCCTGTTGCAATCCAACTTTTTCCTCAAATTTCCATTTGAAGTTTTATTTTGTTTTTCGGATATTTTTGGGATATTTTCGGTATTTTACTGTTCTGTTTTAGGGTTTTCGTTTGTAGCCCTATTTATTCATCTTTTTCATTATTATGAGATAGTTTTCGTTGCTATTGATAATCAGAGATTATTTATCCCAAATTTTGTGTAATTTGGATGCCTAATTCCTAGTAATTGTGCGCAATTCAATAGGGTTTAGAAGATTGCTAGCGGTAGTCGTGCGTGATTCAACACCTAGTAATATATCTGTCTTGTTCTTGTAGCTTCTGCTACGTCATATATCCATAAAGATTCTGAGATCCAAGCAAATAATATCAAAATAAAAATAAAAGGTCATACAAAAGAGCAAAACAGCAAAAGTTCCAAAACATACGAGAATTAAAAGGCCAAAGCCTCAAGCAAGCAATAACAAAACCTATAATTCTTCATAAATTGAGTCTATGTGGCTTCTTGGATGCTCTTTTAAGGAGAGTTGTTTGCTGAGGGCCCCTGATTTTTATTTAAAACTTTCTTTTTATGATTAGCAATAGTAGTCCACTTGCCATCATTAAGCTCCACTTGGTCTGCCTAAGACATAGCTTTGTCAGCAGTATGAGTATTATCCCTGTCCTCTGAAACCAGAAGTTATTTCTCAGACCCATGTTCAGATGTATATATGTTGACTAACGGCAGCAGTAGTTTCCATTACACCGTCGACATTTCTAGGAATGGCTGCAGCATCGTTCATCCGCTACAGAACGTTTGAAACCTCTAGATGATGCTGCTCCGGAGACTTGTCCCCTTGATGACCATCTTGCATAATGTTTCCATCAGTCTTAGCAGCGTGGATAGCTGCATCCTCATACGCTAAACTAGCATTATGTGTAGCCATAACAATAGCGTCTTAAACCTAGCCTGCCTGGTCTATAACTTCAGCACTAGCATGAACCCATGGAGTAACCATCACAGAAGTTCTCGCCTTTCCTGAATCCATTGAATGAGCAAAAACTGGAATAACAGGCTTCATTTTTTGCTGCCAAATTTTTTTGGATCATCAATAGATGAATGAGTAAGATCTTTGGCCCTCTTTCCGCAATCATGAGAAGTATGTCCTATGTTAGAGCAGATAGTACAAAAAAATGGCAAATTCTCATACACCACTATTGTTTACCGCAAGTGCACGGGTCGAACAAGTAATAGAGTAGTGAGTAGAGTGTCGTGTCCCACGAGGATTGGTACTAAGGCACCTATTAATTTCGAATGTTTATGTTTAAAGCTAATAAATAATGGTTTGAATAAAGCAATTAAAGAACTAAAATAACAACTAAACTAAAGAATGTAAATAAGGCTATTGGTAATCAAAATTACAAAGGAAATGAATCAATGGAAGAGGCATATTGTTGGGAGATTAAGCACCTCATTTTCATTAAGTTCTCTTGATGGAATTAATCAACTTCTCAATGCATATCTCAGGTTTATACGAAATCCATTGAGAGCCCTCTCTCGAGTGACACTACTCAACTCAGCATGCATATGAATCAATTGACACTTAAAGTCATAGTTTGATGCTTAACATCACTATGAACATGAGCCAAAATCAAGCATACATGGCATTAAGCAAAAAGCACGTGAGAATTAAAGAGGATTAAGCTTTCTCAAGACATTTAATAATCTAACATGTGTTTGTGGGTCTACTAGATCCACCAACTCTCATTGCAAAGATCTAGACTAAAGTTATATGTGGCCATAATATAACATTCAATCAAATCAACAAACACAATATGCATTTAAGAAGCAACAATAAACATAAAATAATAGCTTAGTTCAAGTTCTAATGCATACCTCAAGCTTTCATAAGCCGATTAACAATCTCTCTCGAGCAATGTTAATCTCACTAGCAAACATCAATCAAATCTCACTATATGACTTAATTCTCATCATCATCATACAATAAGATTAAATCTAACTTGAAAGGCAATAAGAAAACTTAAAGAGGATTAAATCTACATAATCTTTCTCAAGTCATTGAAAGATCTAACAGGTATATGTGGGTCTATTGAATCCACCATTTCTCAATGCATAGATTCAAGCAAAGGATACATTTAGCCACAATACATCACTTAATATGCTCAACATACATAATATGCAATTTATAAATAATAACCAATATATTAAAAGAACTTAATTCAAATGGGTCTCAAAATCCCAACAACATTAAAGACCTTAGCCAATCATGGCTCTCAAATCCATCAATCAATATTCAAAATACACACAAGAGATTAGAATTAGATAAAGAGTAAGAAATATTATCCAAAGGAGCTTAAATCTTCAAATGGGTCTCTTCCTTAGCCTCCTTCTTCTTCTTCTCCTTCTTGTATGTTCTTGGTGGGTTAGATATTGGAATGATTTTTCTTTATTTTAAATTATGATCTCCACATACTAAATTAGGTTTTTGGTCCCTCTTTTATAGTCTTCTCAAATGACCCTTGAATCCATCTCGAAAATTAATGTTCACAATTTACTGTAGCAGAATACTGTTCATCGGGTACTGTGCGATCGCGGCACTGTGCATATATTAATGTAGATATGTTATTGTTCATATTTACTGTAGCACTATTACTGTAGCTTTGCTCTATTTTTGCTCCTTTTCACCACCGAACACCTCCAAAACTTCTTTTCCCTAGAAAAATAACACAAATATAAAAAGTATCTATTGTTATATGATTTACTATACTAAATGCTAATTAAAATGTACAAATGCATGCAATTTAAGGTCCTAAAACTATGCATAATTTGACCCCAACAACCACGTCGATGAAGAAACTCTTCCCAACTCTTTCCACAAGCAAATTTTCAGGCTAAGTTTTAGTGAAATCCACATCCAATAAAACTTCCATAGTCACCATTGATGGTTGCCCTATCAATTTTCAATGGAACTCCTATTCCCTTAGCAATTGAAGCCAGAATTTTGGGGTGCCAGTATTCCCATGGTAAACTGTAAACTCTTACCCAAATTTGAGCATTAGTGGAGATCCGTAGGATCTAAATTAGCAGTCCAATGCTGCAAATGAAGCAATCCAGGTTTTAATGTTAAAGATCCTATACCCCATATTGCATTCTTGTCAACATTGGAATTCAAAATAACATGGTAATAACCACGACCAAGATAAATAAGTTTCCAGGCTGCAGAAAGTCCCTAGATGGTGTTGAGCTTCTGTTTCAAATCATTGAGCTTCCATAGTTGTTCACCCTTTAATAAAACCAAATGAGCAATACAAGCATTCTTACAGAGAAAAAGACGTTGCTCGTACAATTGTTCATCAACCTTAATGGCTATGTATCCTCCTTTATTTGAAGGCGGAGACTCCACCGAAGAAGGAGAGCCGATGACCGCTGCTGCATACTACTGTTTGGCATCGACTGGCTTAAACATGCCGACATGAATGATGTAATCCATGACGGGTAACCAGGACGGCTAGATGCCGCCGCTGGTGAGCGGGGATGAAGGAAACAACTAGGGTTTCCCTCCTTCACAACATAATATTTTTATTTCCATTAAAAGATATATCCAACAATCTAAAGCCTATAAAAAAAACTCTAGAATCTTGCCTGACAAATTGTTGTGAGAAAGATTCACTTTCTCAAATGCCTCTCAACGAATAAAAAATGAAGGAATAGAGCCTTGAAACAAGTTGGCATCCATGTACAAGAATTCTAGACTTGTGCAACTTCCTAGTCCACTAGGAATCTGTCCTGAAAACATGTTATGTCTGAGGGATAGAAATCCTAGTTGTTTCAAACTTCCTACTTCGTTGGGAAGGGAACCACAGATAAACGATTTGCAGATAAATCAAGAGCTATTGATAAGAAGGAAAGCTGAAAAATTTGCAGAGGTATAGGACCTATAAGATTGTTGTTGGAAGAATCTAACCAAACTAAGTTTTTGGAATTCCCAAGACTTGGAGGGATCATTCCTTGAAGATTATTATAAGCTAAAACAATTTCAGTCAAATTTGTCAAATTTCCTAGAGAGGATGGAATACTTCCAAAGAAATTATTGTTGCCCAGATAAAGTTTCTGCAGGTTCCTAAGCTTTGCAATGGTGGAAGGAATTGTACCGGAGAGTTTGTTCATTGCTGCATTAAAAGTATACAAGTTAACAAGAATCTCTATTCCAGGTGGGATGTTTCGAAGTATTTGATTCTCATATATGACAAATATTTCCAGCTTGTTTGAAAGGTTTGCAATGTGTTCAGGCAGCTGCCCTCTGAAGTTATTGTTGCCTATATCTAGTTTCTGTAAAGCAGTGGCATTAGTCAAATCTGAAAGAAACATTAAGTCCCCAGCTTGGGCACCTCCTAAATGGTTGGCACCAATGTTTAGAACTGAAAGTTTGTTCAAAATTTTACGAGAAAGGACACTACCAGTAAGATTATTTGTCAGTAGTTGAAGGCTTTCTAGATTTGAGGCATTAGAAATTAAGGTTGGAATTGTTAGAGTGAATTGGTTGATACCAATGGAAAAGTATTACAGGCGTGGAAAAGAGAAGCCTAAGCTCTTTGGGAGCGTGCCTTGTAATTGATTGACTCCCAAGTCTATATTCTCAATCGAAGAGAGATTGAAGATTGTAAAAGGGACAGTATCTGAAAATTGATTATCAAATATGTTCATCAATTGGCCTAAGGATTCAGGTAAGGAGCCTTGCAAATTGTTTCGAGCAAAATATATTTCCTCAAGTGATGATAGATTCTCGAGGGATGGAGGGAGAGTTCCTTCAAGATTATTGACGCTGAAACAGATTACCTTGAGCTTCATCAAAGAGGTAAGCTCCAAGGGGATTTCTCTGACCAGCTTGTTGTAAGATAAATATATTTCATGAAGGTCAGAACAAGCAGATATGTTGTCAGGAATTTGCCCACCAGTTGAATTATTGCTAAGATTCAGGATTTGCAATCTACACAAACGGGTGATCTGAGGAGGGATTTCATGGCTAAAGCTATTGCCAAGAAGCCACAACACTCTTACAAAGCTCAGGTTGCCAACACGTGGTGATATGGAACCTAAAAGCTTGAGCAATGTCAAGTTTAACACCATCACCCTCTGGTGCCTCCGTCCACATGTAACGCCGTACCAGTGGCAGAAATGAAGAGAGCTACTCCATGAACTCAGTACACAAAAGGGATCAACACTTATCTTGGCTTTGAATTCCAACAATGCAACTCTATCGATCTCATTATTAGTGTTGTGAATGGCTAAGGCTGCAGCAGGCAATAATAGCAACAACAAGAGATGGATAATGGCAAGCAGTAAACAACTCCTGCAAGAAAGCCACATTTTACAGAGTTTGAGATTTTCCTTTAAAGGTCGGCAGTTGCTATTTTTATAAACACTCTGAAAGCAGAATTTTAGACTAACTACTTTGCAAAATTATAAAATTATTAAATATTAAATAGAAAAAGTTTTAATCGAGTTGGCCGGCAAAAATTATCAGATACAAATGTTGTTTTACTTAATATGTTGAGTATGCTACTGCTGGCTGGAGGAATCCTACATTTTTTTTTTGTGTGTGGCTACCCACCAACTGGCGACATACAATTTCATCGGGATTATTTATTTATCAATGTATAAAAGTTTATTACTTTAAGTATAGCATTTATATTTTTTACTATATATTTATATATATTATAAATATAAATATAATAAAAGGTAGTACACTTACATTCATGAAAAGGTAAGTTTAATATGTAAACTAAGGAATAAAAGTTAGTTATTGTAAAAAAAATTAAAAACAATAATCATCATCAATTTAAAAGAAAAATAGACAATGGATCAAAATTAAAAAAAATAGGGATAAGTGTGGTTTCACCTTTTAGCAAAATTAGTCATGTGATTTTTTTGATATTTTAGTATCATGTGTTTCATTTTTTTTAAACATTTTAATACCCTTCTAATAAATATTGTTTAAAATATATGTTTTCATGTAAAAATAATATGAATTTTTGATAATAAAATCATATAATGAGAACCTTGAAACAAGTTGGCGTCAATGTATAAAAATTGTAGACCTGTACAGCTGCTAAGACCAGCAGGAATCTGTCCTGACAACATGTTCTGGCTGAGGGATAGAAATTCTAGTTGTTTCAGTTTTCCTACTTCATTGGGAAGGGAACCATACAAATGATTTACGGATAAATCAAGAGCCTTTGATAACAAGGAAAGATGAAAATTTTGCAGAGGTACGGGACCAGTAAGATTGTTATTGGAAATGACCATCCTAAGTAAACTCGTGCAATTCCCAAGACTTGGAGGAATTGTGCCTTGAAGATTATTGTAAGATAAGTTAATTTCAAACAAATTTTTCAGGTTTCCTAGAGAGGATGGAATATTTCTGAAGAAATTATTTTTTTCCAAATAAAGTTGTGTTAGATTCTCAAGTTTTGCAAAGGTTGAGGAATTATACCTGAGAGCTGGTTCGCTAATGCCTGAAAAAGTTTCAAACTAACAAGATTCTCTATGTCAGCTGGGATGTTTCCTAGTATTTGATTTCCTCCCAATAAAAGAAACTCGAGCTTGTTTGAAAGGTTTGCAATATGTTTAGGCAGCTTCCCTCCAAAGTTAATACCAGTTATATATATATATATATATATATATATATATTCCTTAAAGCAGTGGCGATAGTCAAATCGGTCAAAAACTTCAAGTCATCAGCTTTTCCACTTCCTAAATGGTTAAGACCAATGAAGAGAAATATAAGTTTATTCAACTTTTTGAGAGAAGGGACACTTCCAGTAAGTCATTTCCCATTAGTTGAAGGTATTCTAGATTTGAGGCATTGGAAATTGAGGTCTGAATTGATCCATTGAATTGGTTGTAAGAAATGGAAAAGAATCGAAGTTGTGGAAGAGAGATGCATAAGTTCATTGGGAAGGTGCCTTGCAATTGATTGACTATTAAATCTAAAAAATTAATCAAAGACAGATTGAATATCGAAGAAGGAACGGTACCTGAAAATCGATTATCAAGCAAGGATAAATGCTTTTAGATTCATCAAAAGACCAAAGGATTCAGGTAAAACCCCATGCAAATTGTTTCGAGACAAATAGATTGTCTCAAGAGATGATACATTTCCGAGAGATGGAGGAACAGTCCCTGTAAGATTGTTGACTTCCAAAGTGATTACTTTGAACTTCATCATCTCCAAGTTGGGGATTTCCCCAATCAGCTTGTTCCTTTGTAAATTTATTGTATGAAGATTAGAACAAAAAGATATGTTATGAGGAATTTATCCACCAATTGAATTATTGCAAAGAGACAAGATTTGCAGCCTGCGCAAATGGGCGATCTGAGGAGGGATTTCATGGTTGCAGCTATTGTTTTTGAGCCTCAGAGTTAGAACAAATACTAGCAATGGTGCTTGAACGACTTGTAGTTTAGCTTTGTTGTTTATTGTACCAGTAGCTAGCATGTGCTTTCTTATTTTTCTATTCTCTTTCACTGTTTTGTTTATTAGTGCACATGATCCAAGGATGATCATGGCTGCTGTACAAGTGACGTGTTGTTCACCCACAAGCTTGCTTTTTAGGGCAACACCTTGTCTCTTGTGTATATAAAGAATTGTTTTCTTGACTTAGCATTAATGATTGTGCTGAGCAGCCTCCTAAAATTATCTCTGTCAAGTTTTTTAACTTGGTATCAGAGCTTTAGCAATGGCAAGTGCCACCAAGGAAACAAGTGAATCTGGAGATACATCAGTCACAAAAGGAAAAGATGATTCAAGCAACACAAAGATAGCAGCAACATTGATTAGCTCTATTGAAGGTAGCAGCAGAAGCTTTAGCCTCACTGGAAACCCATTAGGCTCGTATAGTGCAGTGAAGCTGAGCCATGATAACTACTTGCTATGGAAGAATATAGTCCTCCCAGTTATAAGAGGAAATAGAATGGAGAAATTTATTACTGGTGCAAAGTCGTGTCCACCAGAGTTCATTGAAAGCCACACTGAAGGAGGAGAAAGTGAAATGAAGGAAAATTCTGAGTATGAAGACTAGATTGTTAAAGACCAGATATTATTGGGTTGGATCTACAACTCAATGGAAGCTGAAGTTGCAGCTGAGCTTATGGGGTATGAAACATCACAAGAACTATGGAATGCAATCAGGGATCTGTTTGGAGTAAAAACCAGATCTAATGTCGTTTACTACAAAAGAGAGTTTCAAAAGATGCAAAAAGGAGGTATGAAAATGAGTGAATATCTAAAAGCTATGAAAAATATTGCTGATAACCTAACTCTTGCTGGTCATCCAGTGTCATTAGAGGATCTCATATCATAAGTTCTTGCTGGTCTTGATTCTCATGAATACAATCCAGTAGTGTGCCAGATTCAAGAGAGAGAGAGAGCATTTCATGGTTAGAACTACAACCTAAGCTGCTGAGCTATGAAAAAAGACTTGAACAAATGTCTACAGGCATCAACTCTATCAATCTTGGCCAACTCGTAGCAAATTACACCAATAAAAGCCAAGGAAACACTTCCAACAATAGAAATATTGGTCAGGGTTTCACTCAGTAAAATTTTTCTAATCAACAAAGCTGGAGAGGAGGCAGCAACAACTACAGAGGAGGTCGATTTAATAGAGGCAGAGGTAGCAGATCTTACAACAATAGTAGTAAGCCAACATGCTAGGTGTGTGGAAAACCTGGTCACTCTGTTGCCTATTGCTTTTTTAGATACAACAACCACTACATGGGGTTAGTACCATAGGAGCAAAACAAACAACCTCAACCCACTGCTTTTATTGCTTCACCAGAAACCTTGAATGATCCTGCTTAGTACGCTGATAGTGGAGCCAGTAATCATGTGACCAATGATCTAAACAATCTTCAACAGAGGACTGAGTACACTGGTAAGGCTACCCTCACTGTGGGAAATGGTGAGAAGTTAAACATTCAACACATTGGCAACTCTTTAATTACTAATAATAAGAGTAAAACTCTTTTACTAAGAGATATTCTTCATGTGCCTCAAATCGAGAAAAACTTGTTAAGTGTGTCTCAATTGACTGCCTCCAATGATATAACTATTGAGTTTGATGATCTTGATTGTGTTATGAAGGACAAGGAAACAGGGCAAATGCTGCTGCAAGGGAAGCTTAAAGAGGGTCTATACCAACTTCAAGTTCCACCATTAAAGCACCAAATCCAACCACATGTCTCTAATTTCATTCAGTCTTCTAGCCATGTCTTTTATTCAAAACAAAGTGTAGCTACTAAGTCTAGTAAAGTGAGTCAGTTAAGGGAAGTTTGGCATCAAAGATTGGGTCACCCTTCAAGAAGAATATTGAGTCAAGTTTTGAAATAGTGTAATCAACCCATTCAAGTTAATGAAAAAGATATATTTTGTGACGCTTGTCAACTTGGGAAGTCTCATCTGTTGCCTTTTCCATCCTCTCAATCTCATGCTTTGAAACCATTAGAACTTGTCCATACTGACCTTTGGGGGCCTGCACCAATACAATCAACTTCAGGTTTCAAGTATTATATACACTTTGTAGATGATTTTAGTAGATGAAAATTATGCAAAAAAAAAAAAGCATGGATAAGTAATTTGGCTAAGGCTCAAGTTATTGTTTTCAAATCATATTAAGGAACATGGCCACATTTTGATGGCTGTAATGAAATGCCACCCAAAAAAAATGCAGCATATAATCTAAAAATGAATCTGAAAATAGGTGGAAGCTATCATCACAGCCCAACCAAGTTAAATGCACAAATAAGATAAATAAAAAAAGAAATAAGTTATGCAGAATGCAGTAAACAGAAGACAAGCAGAGCTTGCAACAGGAGTTAGGGCAGCCACATAAACAGGAGCATCATAAGTCATAACTACAAACAAAAGCTGCAAATTTATCAACTAGAAATAACAGAAGCAATTAACAGATGAATATATTCCAGCAATTATGCAAGTAGCTCCATAGAGAATATTTATAAAAGCAGGATACATAAAGAAGTAGCTCAAGAGCTCAACTGCAAATAACTGAGCCTGGATGTATGCAAGTGCAACAAACAAAGCAGAATCAGTTCAATATGCAAAGCACATAAGCACAGAAGCCACAAAATGATCAAGTATTCAAGTAGGCATCAAATCAGTCTTAGAATATTGTTAGTAATG
>CATIWK010199538.1:0-21571 GCA_949634005.1 Mallotus japonicus
ATAATTAAATATAAAACATTTAAATGTTGCAATAGCTAATAAAAAACTATTTAAGAATAAGGATAATTATGTCATTTAAATTATTAAAAAGTCAAATGAGGAGTGCATTTATAAATAGGTGGAGTGCAAAAATCCTCACCCATTTAATAGATGTTATTATGTATAAATATATAAATACTGAGCTTCAGAGTGTTAATCTAAATTTCTGACATGTGAATATAAAATTAAAAGAATATGACTTTCCTTTCTCTAGAAACTATTTAATTAATTGATAATTTTCATTTTATTAAATTATTTAATTAACTTACAGTTTTATTTGATTAAAAATATTTAATTAACATATTTAAATTATTTTTTTGGAATAATTAAATAAAATATGTAATGATTTATAAAAAAAATAGATTTTTACTTTGTTTTGTAAAGGTACCTATTATATTTGAACTATTTTATTTTATTTATATTTTAAAATAATCAAATAAAGCATGTATTATTATGTAATTCACACATCATATGGACGCACGATTGGTTATATAGTTATTTAAATTTTATTTTTGTAGTTAATTTAGTTTTTATATTTAATTATTAATTAATTGAAAATAATAAATTTGGAGATAAATAAATTAAAGAAAATTTTTACCTATATTTAAACTGATGTCTTATATGGTAACTTTGTTTTAAAATAAAGGAGCGTACTTTGGTTTAAAAATGTTATTTTGATTTAAAAAATATGAAAATTTTACTATTTTCTGTAAAATAACATCATTTTCCATAATCACAAGACTTAGTGCTTTTTTCCATTATAATTAATTTGATAAACTTTTTGTTAAGTTGTGCCCTTATAGAAAAATAAATCACTTTTTTATGAAATTAATTTTTTTAATGACATATTAATAGCACTTTTGAATTGAAATTGTTCTTTTCTAATTTTTTTGCAAAAAAAAATTATTTTAAAAACTTCTTTTAATTTTCAAAAAAGTAAAAAAAAAATTATAAATAACGTCATTTTTTGTAAATATAAAAATTAGTATTTTTCATTATATTTTTAAATAATTTTCATTAAGTGGTTGCATTATGAAAAATAAATCACTTTTCTTTATGAAATTTATTTTATATTTATAGAGTTTGTTCCATAAAAGTGTTAGTATTATTTTATTACCTGAAACTATTTTTCTTAAAATTAGTATTTTTGTAAAATAAAGTCACAGAGTTTACAAAATTAAGGTTTTTTTTTTTTGCAAATATAAAAATTTATTATTTCCATAAATTATCATTATTTTTCACTAATTTCAAAATATTTTTGTGTAAAAATTATACTTTCTATAATTATTAAAATTATTTAAAAAATTAATTTTATAGAAAAGTGATTTATTTTTCTATAAAGAAATAGCTTAACCTAAAATATATTAAGTTATAACTAAAAAAACTAATTTTTAGACGTTTGAAAAATGATCTAATTTTTTTAAAATTATATATATAAAAAAATTATATATATATATTTCAATAAACCAGATCAGAATTTTTCTAAATAATAAATTGTTTCTTGACCATTGATTGTCCATGCAATAAAAATTAGAGCACTGATAGGACAACGTGAATTCTTTATGGCCCTCTATGTAGTGAGCGGCTATTGTTAAATGTTAATTTGCGTTTTCTAAAGATGTCTTTACATTTTGGTGTGTGCATGATTCAACAGATCAGAATTTTTCTAAATAATAAATTATTTCTTGACCATCGATTGTCCATGCAATAAAAATTAGAGCACTGATAGGACAACGTGAATTCTTTATGGCCCTCTATGTAGTGACCGGCTATTGTTAAATATTAATTTGCGTTTTCTAAAGATGTCTTTACATTTTGGTGTGTGCATGATTCAACGTATGGTATTCAATGTGTGAGTTTCAATGTGAGTTGATTAAGTCTTTAAGTTCAATGTGTGTTTATTAATTAAGTGTTTAAATTCAATGTTAGTTTATTAATGGACAAATGGTCATGTAGATCCTTCAACTTGATGAGTCGGGCCACATAAGTTCAATATGAACTTTTTTCACAAATAGACTCAAAACTTCTATTTTGAAGCCAAATCAATCCAATTTAGAGCTAAATCAAGCACGTGTGTTTCACGTGCAAAAATAAATTAAAATAATATCAAATTTTCTTATTTTATTCACTAACTTCTAACCCTAATTTTCTTCCAAAAAAAAAAAAATCAAACTTCAACGCTGCAAATCTTCATAGCCGTTCTCCATCACTGTCGCTCTCCTTCATCTCCACCTCACCCTTACATCCTTACCAACTCTACTCTTATCCACCCACAACTTTCATCATCACCTTTCTTTTTTCCTCTTATCATCGCCGCTCTCCTTCATCTCCATCGTACCTCTGCTATTCTTTTCCACCCACAACTTCATCACCACCTTTCTTTTTTTCTCTCATCACCGCCGCTCTCCATCACATCCACCCCTGCAATTCAAGGCCAATCAACAATAAAAACCCAAAACCCAAAAATCAAATAGTGCTACAGCATCAGCAAAAACTAGAGTACCCAGTTATAAATCATAATTCTCCATTCATCAAAGTCAATGTGTTGGACATCAATGTGTTGCCAGTGAAGCTAAAGGAGGAGAATATGAAGAAGAAGAGGAACGCAGATTAGTTAATTTAATTCTATTCTTCATTTGAAGGTCCGGGTACACTTCCTCTCTGCCAATGGTAAAATTCTTGCCAGCAAAAGACAGCCCTACATGTTAAAATTCAAAAGTGAACCTGTCCATGTGCTGTTAACTTTTGTTAAGGTTGCACCTTTGGTCACTAGTCACTGCCATGTCATTCTCCTCTCCGTTTTCATTAGTTGGGAGACATCATCGCAGTTGCTTAGTATCTACTCTATGGTGTCGTTTTCATTGTCGTATGTGGATTTGATTGAGACGGCTGCTTGTATTGAACTATATGAAATATGTGTGGACTGGTTTTTGCATTGAAATAGTGATTTTTTATTATGGCAGCTGGGGTTTTTAAGTTGGTTAGGACACCCCTCCTAATTTTGTGGATTTCCTTTCTGTCGGGCTTGGGATATGGGTGAATTTGGGTATGGAGTTATAGAACTCTATTGATAGTTTTCTAAGTTATAAACTTTTGAACCCTTATGTTGTGTGTTACTTAGTGGAATTTAAGATGAACACAACCTTTTTGCGTGTTCTTAAAGGGATTTGGCATTCTTAAGGGAGTTGTTCTCGTAATAACTGCATAAAATGCTGAAGCGAGTAGCATAAACAAGCAGGAAAATGACGCCCTGTTGGTTCGAGGTTACGAATTAGCAACCACATCCTGCTGCACTCTTTTGTTAAAACCTCTAGTTTTCCTTCGTGAACTCATCAGCAACTCCTCTGATGTAAGCTTCACTTTCTTTGAAGTTTTCTTGAATATTACTTCTGGTTTTAGTCTGTTTGCATGAAAAAGGGTCTTTTATTTTATGTTATGGTTGCTTTTTTATTTTTGTTTCCTTTCACTAATTCAATAGATGATTAATATCGTCGGTTATGACTTCTTTTTTTTTTGTATGAATCGTGTGAGTTTTATAGGCTCTGGACAATATTAGATTTGAAAGCTTGACAGAAAAGAGCAAGCTTGATTCTCAACCTGAGCTCTTCATAAGGATGTGCCTGATAAGGTTAACAAGACCATTTCTATTATTGATAGTGGTCCATCGATTTCAAGCACCAACGACAAGACTACTTTGCTTCACTTTATGGTGGAACAAGTAGTTCAATAAGAAGGAATACGTTGCGCACTCGATCAAAACAGAAATGTTGAAACAAATAATAATGGAGGGGGCATGAATTGCGATTTGAGTTCAGACATGCCAAAAGAAGTAGGAAGAGACAGAAAGCACCTGCTGCTAGGACTACAAGCATTGAGAGGATTGAGAACTTAATTCTCCAATGTAAAGAAAGCAGCCACCATAGAATATGATAGTTTCGTCAACATATGTCCTCTCTTACAGCCCATATTACAGAAATTGAGCAGCTTATTACACAGTGCATTATATAGATTATTGATTACAATAATGAAAGTGGTTGGGGTTCATTGATAAGGAATTCATGGTTGATGACAGTTTTTAAAGACAATGAAGGATTACATGAAGGAGATGAGTCAATTGTGGGATGAATTTTTGCCTGATCAAGTGACTGGTGAAGAGTATGAAGAAGATAAGGGCAGAGATACTAATGTAGCAAAGGAAACTAGAGAGCAACTCTAAAGCTACTAATGCAGCAAAGGAAACTGGAGAGCAACTCAAAAGCTTAGGTGACTCCATTTTGCCAAAATTTGCTTACTTATTCTTGATTTTGTTCCTCTCTATGTTCTTTTTTGGCTTTGATCCTGCACTGATACAATGTTTACAAGCAATTCGGAGTGAGTTATGTTGTCTTCCGTTGGGTGAAACATAAGGCAGCTCACGCCTGCCACAATGGATTACATATCGAAAACTCCATCCCATAGCTAAAAGGTGCTTCTTTGCTCTCAGAGAAAATCAATGAAGAAAAAGCACCACCAGATGCGGCGGTGGTGAGGGCAGTGGAGGTGAGGGTTTTGGTTTGACGAAGGGAATAGGAAGTGGCACTAGAGAGAGAGTGGAAAACAAATAATAGTAGTATGGTTTAATTAATGTAGATTTTTTTTGAATATTTTAAATTTAATTTAGTTTAAAAATATTAATAAAATATTCAATATAAATGTTCCACTCTATTTTCATAGTGTTTGAGTCCCACACGCGGACTTTAACTCAAATTTGGGTTTAATAGACCTAAAAATAGAAGTTTTGGACTTAATTGTTGCAAAAGTTTAAATTCGATCTATGTGGCCAGAGTATACAAGTTGAAGGGTCTGGATGACCATTTGTCCTAATTATTAATTGTGGTACCTATATTTAGAGTTTAAGAGATGAATCTCTACCTATAAATACCCCCATGTACTTTTTTTTGTCAGATAATGAAGCATTTCATTACTCTTGAATTAAGGTTAACAATACATCATTCTACAAAATTTGAAACAACTTTCTAGGAACATTAGAGAGTATATCATCTGTTGAGAAAAAAAATTTGTTTTTAGCTATCCAATCAGCTGCCTAGTTTACTGATAGTGGAATGTGTTGAAAACTAAGATTTTGGTTTGAGTCTTCCCTCTTGTTCATCTGTATGTCTTCTATGATAGATTTGATTTCCCATTGAACATCATCCAGGTTTGCGTAAATAGCATTTGCAACCTGTAGAGCATCTGTCTCTATGGTGATCTGTTCCCACCCACTCGTAATGGCTATTCTTATTGCCTCTCTGACTACTATCTCCTCTGCAACAAGAGGAGATGAACATTTAATAGTTCTGCTATCTGCTCGGGTCATTTCTCCCCTGTTGTTTCTATGAATCAGGGCTGCAGTAGCTTTAAAGGATGCTTTATTGAAAGTGGCATCGTAGTTGATTTTCATCACTCCTTCCTGAGGAAGTTGCCATCTGCTGATTTGGTTGTTTTCCTTAATTTCCTAGGCTTGAGTTGAACCAGTCACTTGCTGCCATTCCACCCACTGAAATCTAGCTTTTGATAATATGTCTGATGAGTCTGTTTTCTCTTCATTAAAAATGAATTTGTTCCGCGTCTTCCAAATCTGCCAGCAAATGCTGGCTGCTAGTTCCATCCTGTAATGAGCCCCTCCTTCTCTAAATAAATCATTAGCTCTCTTCCACCATGAACTAAAAGCTTGGAATCCTACCTCTGATGGCTTGTAGTTAAAATTTGAACCAAACCAAACTAACTTCGCTTGCAGGTATAAAAACAACATGTGTTCTATCGTTTCTTCTTCTCTCTTGCACAATTGACACCCTACTTCTGTATCTGCCACTCTCTTTCTCAGATTTTGATTTGTTGCAAGGGAGTTGTTCACACACCACCAAGTGAAGTGCTTGATTTTTACAGGCACTTTCAATTTCCATATCGACATCCATACTGACTGGTCTGGTTGACTGGATGGGACTGGTCTAGCCATGCTTATCTTCTTATGTTCTTGCTCCTTCAGGTAGTTGTAACCCGACTTTATTGAAAAATTTCTTCTTCTATCATAGTGCCACAAGAGTCTATCTTGACCTTGACCTCTTGTAATAAGGACTTGTTCTATGGCTTCAACTTCCCTATGGGTGAAGAGTTTTCTGAGCAGAACTGAATTCCATCTTTGACGATCCGGAGTTATCAAATCTTGACTAGATGAGGGTAGCGTCCATTTGGAGCTTCTGATCTGATTTTGAATTTGGGTAAGCCTAGGATCCATTTATCATTCCATATGCTCATTCGATAGCCATTTGCAATATTCCATCTGCATCCCTCTTTAAGGACCTCAATGCCTTGGATAAGGCTTCCCCAAATCCACAAAGGTTTTGCACCTTTTTTCGCTTCCAGTATTGTTGTGTGAGGAAAATAGAGACTCTTCAATAATTTTGAGATTTAAAGTTGCGAGTTAGTTAATAGTCTCCATCATTGTTTCTCAAGTAAAGCTTTATTGAAGAGTGTCATTTCTCTGAACCCCAGACCGCCTTCTCTCTTGTTCTTGGTGAGCCTATCCCAAGCTACCTAGTGTATTTTATTTTTCCTTTCATCTTAAGACCACCAGAATTTACTGATTAGTTGTTCAATTTTTTGAGTAATGGATTGGGGAACCTTGAACACCATCATGTTGTATGAGGGTATGGCTTATAAAACAGCTTTTATGAGAAGATCTGTTCCTGCTATGAAGAGGTATTTTGCGCCTTGAATCTTTTGAATCACTCTATTAATTAAGAAAATAAATAGTTCCTTCTTTTTTCTGCCCCAGTTTGCTGGTATTCTAAGATATTTCAGTAAAGATGTTGATTCCTTTATCTGTATAGTTGTTAAAATTTCACTTCTTATATTACTAGGAGTGTTCGGACTAAAATAAATGCATGACTTACCATGGTTCACCTTCTGACCCGAAGCTGCACAATAGGATTTTATAATTTCGTTTAATTCACTAGCTTCTTTTGTTGTTGCTTTGCCAAATAGAATTGTGTCATCTGGGAACTGTATGTGATTTACTATCTCGCATCTTCTACTCATTTTGTACCCCTCCACTACTTTCTCCCTAACTTTGTTTGAGATTAACCTTGATAGAATATCTGCCACTATGATGAATATGTATGGGGAAAGGGGGTCCCCTTGCCTAAGTCCTCTTCCTGGGGAGAAAAATTCATGTCTTTGTCCATTAATCACAATCGCAAATTTTAACGTGGTTAGGCAACCCATTATCAGTTTGACCCAAGCATTACTAAAACCTAATCTGCTTAGATCCAGTTCAACAAAACTCCAGTTGACTCGGTCATATGCCTTCTCCATGTCCAGTTTGTCTGCCATTGTGCTATCTCTTGAGTTTCGGGAATTTTTCATTCTGTGAATGGCTTCGTGAGTAATGATCACACTGTCTTGGATGCATCTATTTGGGAAAAATGTTGTTTGTTGAGGGGAGATAATCCGATCTAGACACTTTCTCAATCGGTTAGCCATAGTCTTGGCTATGATTTTGTATGAGAAATTACAGCAACTGATGGGGCGAAATTCAGTAACTCTCTCAGGATTCTTAACTTTGGGGATTAAAGATATAAGAGTGTTGTTCAGATTTTGAATTAACCGACTAGAAGCAAAATAATCCCTTACCATATCAACGACCTCAGATTTCATGATATCCTAATGTGAGTGAAAGAATATACCTGTGTATCCATATGGACTCGGGGCTTTGAGGCTGCCCAACTAGAACATAATTTCTTTTACTTCCAGTTCCGAGATAGGAGCAAGCATCATTTCATTCATCTCGTCTGTTATCAGATTTGGTATGGAGTTCCATACTTCTTGGTCCACTTCATTTTGTTCGAACTGATACAGGTTATGAAAAAACTCCCTAATTTCTTGTTTTATGTTGTTCTGATTCGTTAGCCATTCCCCATTTTTGTTTTACAGGTGAACTATTCTATTACTTATTCTTTATTGAATTGTGGACAAGTGAAAAAATCTTGTGTTCTTGTCTCCCTCTCGCAGCCACTGTATTCTTGACCTCTGGATCCAGTATAACTCTTCTTCATTTCAAAGAGAGTGGAGTTATTTATTTAGCTCTCGAACCTCATTCTTAATGTCTTCAATTAGGTCTCCTTCTTGGAGCTCATTTATTCTGTTTTTCACCCATTCTATTTGTTTCCTTGAGTTACCACTATTTTTCTTGCTCCAATCTCTTAAAGCCTTGGCACAATCAGTTAGTCTCTGCCCTATGTTTCTCCTGATTCGCCTGTCTTTATCCCTTTCCCATATTTTCCTAATTTATTCCTTCCAGCTTACATCTTTGTTCCATTTCAATTCATACTTGAAGTCTCTACGTATTGTATGTTGGATCCAGTTGAGTTGAATAATAATGGATCGGTGATCCAAGGCCCCAAAGCTTTCGTGAAGAACATAGGCATCTTCGTACAAATCCCGCCTTTGGTGTTGATACTACTCTATCAAGTCTAGCTGAGATCTTGGCTAAACCCACTTGCCTTTTGTGCCATGTGTATCGATTCCCTTTAAAATTCAACTCAAACAAGCTGTAATGGTTTATAAAATCTGTGAGCAAGGAGCCTTGTGACCAGCTGTAATCTGCTCCACCTTCTTTGTCTGCTGGGTTATTGTATAGGTTGAAATCACCGGTCACCAACCACGGTCTCGTCCTACCTGCTATTGCTGCTTTCAATTCCTCTAGAACTTAAGCTCTGTTTTATTTTTCTGGAGCCCCGTATAAGCCTGTGAAGAACATTTCTCATTCCCTTGGACTTCTACATCTATGAAGTTCTTATGTTTCGAAAGAATGTTGATGTTCCATTGATTTGTAGTCCAGATTGCTAGACCACCTGCAATTCTCGTCGGATCCGTGTACTTGCCTCTGATGTAGTTGTTCTGTTTTCGTAGCTCTTCTATTTTTTGTGTCTCGATCTTTGTCTCAATAAGGAAGATAAGATTTGGCTTGTAATTTCTCACAAGATCTCTTAAGTATCTCAAAGTGGTTTTGTTTCCGATTCCCTGCACGTTCCATAAGATAATAGACATAGTGAATGAGAAGAATAGAAAAAGAGCAAAGTAGAATCTGATCTATTACTGAGGTTGACTGAAAATCTCTACAAACCCTAGCGGCGGGGTTTGAGAGCACTAAGACTAACAACTTTTAATTTAGAATCTTTTGATCCTTTGTACTTGAGTTTGAAGTATGAATTGAAAATAAAAAACATTTCTTTTAAGTATTCCTTTTCTATCTAAATATTTTCTCTCTCTCAAACCTCCCTCTCCTCTCTAACAAAGTGGCATCAGAGCTTGGTTCTTCTTTTTGAAAAATGGCAAATTATGGAGTCCATTTATTTCAATTTCGTCGCTTCACAAAAGAATATTATGAAACATGGTGTTTGCACATGAAAGCCTTTCTTGGCTCACAAGATGTCTGGGAGATTGTAGAAAAGGGGCATGAGCAACCTCAAAATGAGAATACCTTATCTCAAAAGGAGAAGGATGCTTTAGCAAAATTAAAGAAGAAATATCAGCAAGCCCTCACTCTCATCCATCAATGTTTGGAAAGGTAGTCGATGCAACCATGTCAAAAGAAGTATAAGAGATTTTGCAAAACTCCTTTAAAGGAGTTGACAAGGTGAAGAAGGTGCGACTCCAATCACTAGAGGTGATTTTGAAGCTGTATGCAAGAAGGAATCTGAGTAAATTTCATATTATTGGTCAAGGGTAAAGGCTATTATGAATCAAATAAAGAGGTATGGAGATAAAATTGAAGATGTTTATGTGGTAGAGAAAATTCTTTAATCCTTGACTCCAAAGTTTGATTATGTGGTTTGTGTCATTGAGGAATCCAAAGATTTGGACTCTATGACTCTTGAACAATTGGAAGGATCTTTACAAGCTCATGAAGACAAAATTAAGAGAAGGCAAGATGAACCATTGGAGCAAGCTCTCAAAGCAAAAGTTTCTTTAAAAGATGATAATGGAGGAACTACTTATAGAGGACGTGGTCGTGGACGTGGACAAAAAGGAAGAGGTAGAGGTCATTATAACAACTTCAATGAGAGAAGCAATCAACCATTTAATAGTTGTGGAAGAAGGAAGAGGAAGAGGCAACAAACCAAGGCCAAATGAGAGGAGGTATGATAAATCTAATGTTGAATGTTACAATTGTCATAAACTTGGCCATTATGCTTAGGAATGTAATGATGAAAAGGTGAATGTCGATGAACAAATCAATATTGTTAACAAGCAAGAAGATAAAGAGCCAACTTTATTGTTTACTCTTAAAGATAATGAGAGAAATGAAGAAAGCTCATGGTACTTGGATAATGGAGCAAGCAATCACATGTGTGGAGATAAATTGAAGTTTGTAAGTATTAATGAAAAGGTGCAAGGCAATGTTTCTTTTGTAGATTCTTTAAAGATTCAAATTTGTGGGAAAAGTACTATTATAATTTCTCCTAGACTTATTCATGATGTCTACTATGTTCCTAAACTAAAAAGTAATATTTTGAGTTTGGGGCAACTTCTTGAGAAGGGATATGAAGTTAACATGAAAAATCGTTATTTTTGGTGTAGAGAGTAAAATGGAAATTTGATTGCTAAGGTGTCTATGTCAAAAAATATAATGTTTTTGTTGAATCTAAAGATAATTGAACTGAAGTGCTTGAAGGTGGATGTGAGAGATGAAGCATGGCATTGGCATATGAGATTTGGGCACTTGAATTTTGGAGCACTCAAAATTTTGGGAGATAAGTACATGGTGAATGGAATACCTCTTATCAATCACCAACATCATCTATATGAAGTATGTCTACTTGGCAAGCATTCAAGGAGGAGTTTTCTAAAAAAAGCCATGACAAGAGCAACCGAGCTACTTCAACTTGTTCATATCAATGTGTGTTGACCAATCAAGCCATCATCATTCGGTAAAAATAGATACTTTCTACTTTTCATTAATGATTATAATAGGAAGACTTGGATTTATTTTCTTAAATAGAAATTTGAATCATTTGAAGCATTCAAGAGTTTTAAAGCTCTTGTGGAGAATGAAAGTGGCTACTCAATTAGGGCTTTGAGATCTTATCGGGGAGGTGAATTCATATCAAAAGATTTCAGTGATTTTTGTGAATCATATGGCATTCTTCTCCTTTGACAGTTCCAATATCACCATAGCAAAATGGAGTAGCTGAGAGGAAGAACATAACTATTCTCAACATTGCTCGAAGTATGATGAAAGCCAAACTCATGCCTAAAGAGTTTTGGGCAGAACCTGTTTCTTGTGCAGTTTATTTGTCAAAGCGGTCTCCTACGACAAATGTCAAAGATCAAACACCATAAGAGGTATGGAGTAAAAGAAAGCCTAGTGTCACTCACTTGCGAATTTTTGGAAGCATTGCATATGCTCATGTGCCACAACAAGAAAGATCCAAGCTAGATTATTGCAGTGTTAAACATTTCTTCATCGGCTATGATTAAAATTCTAAAGGCTATAAGTTGTACAACCCAAGCAATGGAAAGATCATAGAGAGTCGAGATGTTGAGTTTGATGAGCAAGCAACATAGGATTGGGAGACAAAAAAAAAAGCACCTATGATTTTCTTCCCTATTTTGAAGAAGATATCACAACACCAATTCAAGATACAACTCCACCTCCTCCTACTACTCCACCTTATTATCCTTCTTCTTCTTCACATAATGGAGGCTCTAGTGAAACACCATAGAAAATGAGGAGTTTGTATAATATTTATGATAAAACTGAAGAAATCACTGCTAATGATTTGTTTTGTCTATTTGTAGACAGTGAACCTTTAAACTTTGAAGAGGCTGTGAAAGATGAAAAATGGAGGTAAGCTATAGAGGAAGAAATCAATGCAATTAAGAAGAATGACACTTGGGAATTATCAACTCTTCCCAAGGGTCATGAAGCTATTAATGTCAAAGGGATCTACAAAGAAAAGAAGAATGCAAATGGATATATGGTGAGAAATAAAGCAAGACTTATTGCTAAAAGTTACAAGAAAAAATATGGAGTAGACTATGAAGAAGTGTTTGCACTTATTGCTCGCATGGATACAATTCATTTATTGATTTCTTTAGCAGCCCAAATAAAGTGGAAGATCTACCGACTTGATGTAAATTCAACTTTTTTAAATGGCTATCTTGAAGAAGAAGTTTATATTCAGCAACCAATTGGCTTTGTAGTTAAAGTCCATGAAGATAAAGTGTTGAGATTGAAGAAAGCACTATATGGTTTAAAATGAACACCAAGAGCATGGAATACACACATCAACAAGTACTTCCAAGATAATGGGTTTGTTCGTTGCTCTCATGAATATGCTCTTTATATGAAATTGTTTGAAAATAAAAATGTTTTGCTTGTTTGTCTTTATGTGGATGATCTTATCTTTATAGGCATCAATCCAAAACTATTTGAAGATTTCAAGAGAGCCATGTCATTAGAGTTTTGAGATGACGGATATAGAGATTATGTCTTACTATCTAGGCTTGGAAGTGAAGTAAATGGAGGATGGAATTTTTATTTCATAAGAAAGCTATGCAAGAGAAGTGTTGAAGAAGTTTAAAATGCTTAATTGCAATCTTGTGAACACACCTATGGAAATTGGAATCAAACTGTCAAGATTTGATGAAGGACACAAGGAAGATCCCACTTTGAGTAAAAGCCTTGTGGGAAGCTTGAGATACTTGACATGTACAAGGCCGAATATTCTTTTTGCGGTTGGAGTGATAAGTCGTTTTATGGAAGCTCCTACTTCTACTCACATGAAAGCTGCAAAGAGGATTCTTCACTATCTCAAAGGTACAATTGACTATGGGTTGCTATATTCTTCATCCATTGATTTCAAGCTTATTGGATTTAGTGATAGTGATTTTTCAGGAGATGTTGATGATAGAAAAAGCACTACCGATTTTGTATTTTTCATGGGTGATTGTGTTATTACTTAAAGTTCAAAGAAGTAAATCCATTATAACTCTTCCAACCTGTAAAGCTGAATATGTGGCTGCTAACAGTTGTATATGGTTCCTAAGATCAAGGAACAACTCTTGTATATTTATTCAAACTAATTTGTATTGTTGTTAGCTGTTGTAAATCATAACAAACCTTTAGAATAGGCAAGTCAGTTACTGCTACTGCTGTATATAATCTTATGCTTTTGGTTAATGAAGATTATTCTTCTCCTTCAACTCTTCTACTCTGTTATGGTATCAGAGCAGACTGCTCTTTACTCTCCTTCTTCTCTAAACCTCTAAAAGCTCCAATGGCTAGTAATCATGTCAATCCCACCATTAGAAACACTAATTATCCAAATAACTCCCTCATTACCATCAACTCATTACCATCAACGTAGCTACACAAACTCCTTTAAAATTAACATCTTCAGAAACTCCAATTCCAAACTCTATTTATCAGCTATGATTTGTAAGGGTACATTGATGGATCAAAACCTCAACCTGAGGCCACAATCACCAACAACGACAGAACAATCTCTAACCCTGGCCACTCCTTTTGGATCCACCAAGATCAACTGATACTTAACGCTATTATTGGCTCAATTTCTCCCACCATTATTCCTTTTGTTGCTAATGCAAAAACCTCCAAAGAAGCCTGAACAACTCTAGATAACACCTATGGAAAACCACTAAGAGGTCGCATTAATCAGATCAAAAATCAAATCAAACACATGACAAAAGGGTCATAAACTATTATCGAGTTCTTACAAAAGGTGAAAGCTAGAGCAGATGAGTTCTCTCCTGGGATCTCCATTTGATGATGATGATCCTTCCGACAAAATCCTTGAAGCCCTTAGAGATGACTATAAAGAATTGGTTCAGGCAGTGCAAGCAAAGGACAACCCTATATCTTTTGAAGAACAACATGAAAAACTTCTGAAATTTGAAGCATCTCTTATCACTCACAAGCAGGAAACATCGTTTCCCACCATAAGGAATTGGAGACCCAATAATGGTAATTCCACCAACAACTATAATTCTTCAAATCAGAATTTTGGGCAACCTCAACCTGGTAATTCCGGGCAACGTTCTCAATGTTCATACATGGAGTTCTGTCAGCTTTGTCGAACTCAAGGGCATACAGCCAAGAAATGTGCCTCTTAGAAGCTTCAGCCTGTACAAAACAACACTAATACACCACGGCAGCCTAAGGCGAACTTTGCTTCCAACACGTCCACCAACTCTTCCTGGCTCTTGGATAGTGGTGCTTCTCACCATGTCACAACAGACCTTGAGAATCTTTCCCTTCATGCTCCTTATCATGGGAACGATGACATGATGATAAGGACGGCTCTGAGTTACCTATAACTCATACTGGTTCAACAACACTCCCTACTCCAAAAAAAAATTTTCAATTAGATAATGTCTTTTGTGCTCCTAACATGAAAAGAAATTTAATCTCCATCTTAATTTTGTACAACAAATCGTACATCTATTGAATGCTTACCTAACTCTTTTCTTGTGAAGGACCTCACCACAGGGGAACCTCTGCTGAAGGGCAAAGCTAGAGATAATGTCTATGAGTGGCCAAAGTCCAAACCTCTCCTTACCTTCTCCAGTATTAAGGCGTCAACCTCTGAATGGCACAACAGATTGGGGCATCCATCTGTCTCTATTTTAAAAGATGTCCTTTCCAAAAATAACTTGACATTTTCATCTTCTTTTCCATCTAGTTTTTCATGTAATGCATGTCTCTGTAATAAAAGTCACAAACTCTTCTACTCTGTTAACTGCAACATCTTGTGTTTGTCATGCTATTTGGCTTAGAAGGTTATTAGAGGAACTTCATTTGAAGCAATAACAGGCTACAAAAATTTGCATTGATAATAAGTCTGCACAAGCATTAGCAAAGAACCCGGTACTTCATGATCGGAGTAAGCATGTTGATACGAGGTATCATTTTCATCAAAGAATGCATCGTAAAGAAAGAAATGGAGCTCAAGTATGTGAAGACATAGGATCAAGTTACAGATATTTTTACAAAGTCACTCAAGTTTGAAAATTTCCGGCAATTACAAGAAATACTTGGAGTAAAGAAGAAAAGCACAAATTAAGGGGGAGTGTTAAATATTAATTTTCGTTTTCTAAAGATGTCTTTACATTTTGGGGTGTGCATGATTCAACGTATGGTTATTCAATGTGTGAGTTTCAATGTGAGTTCATTAAGTGTTTAAGTTCAATATGTGTTTATTAATTAAGTGTTTAAATTCAACGTTAGTTTATTAATTGTGGTACATGTATTTAGAGTTTAAGAGATGAATCTCTACCTATGAAATACCCCTTGTACTTGAGTTTGAAGTATAAGTTGGAAATAAAAAACATTTCTTCTAAGTATTCCTCTTCTATCTAAATATTTTTTTTTCTCTCTCTCAAACCTCCCTCTCCTCTCCAACAGCTACACCTAACATTTTGTGGAAATTAAAAACAATTAATACAGTTGCAAAGCAAAGAAACCTTCCTGGTTATTTCTGAGCAAGTAGATATGGCTTAAAATTCTTCTATCTACAAAGATATATAGTTTAGCTTAAGCAGTGTATTATATATTGATACAAGAAGACTAATGAGGGCTCCTTTTGTTTCACTTCCTTTCCTTTGGTTTCTTATTGCAGCAAATATTACTAGTTTTGGCTGCATCCAGGGAAACTTCGATGTTGCTGGTGCTGGCTGCAACCAAATTGAAAGGGAAGCTCTTTTGGAGTTCAAGCACGGGCTTGAAGACCCTTCAGACCGGCTTTCATCTTGGAGTAGCACTGATGCCAACTGTTGCAGATGGTATGGAGTGATTTGCGACAACTTCACAGGCGATGTTACTGAACTCCGTCTCAGAACTCTTTCTCCGGAAGAGTATTTTTCATCCCCTGAAAACATTGGTTACTATTTCTACGACGTGTATGCAGAACTGAATTCATTTGGAGGAAAGGTTAGTCAATCTTTGCTCAACTTGAAGCATTTGACCCACCTGGATTTAAGCAACAATAATTTCGGAGGAATTCTTATCCCCACATTTCTTGGCTCTATGGAGAGTTTAAGGTACCTTAACCTTTCAAGTGCAGGATTTGGAGGTAAAATTCCTCATCAACTGGGAAATCTCTCAAATTTGCAGTATCTCAATCTAAAAGCTGCAGATTCTTATTATTTTTTTGAGATGTATATTGAGAATTCGGATTGGCTTTCTGGACTTAGATCACTAGAATTCCTTAACTTGAATCACGTCAATCTTAGTAAAGCCATTGATTTGTTGGATGTGTTAAACACACTCCCTTCTCTCGTTGAATTACATTTGTCAAAGAGTCAGCTTGTTCCAGTTCTATTTTCCAGAGTCAACTTTTCATCCCTTGCCACTCTTGATTTGTCAAGTAACCAAATTCCTCAAGTACCCAGTTGGATTTTTCACCTTAAAAGTCTGATTTCGCTTGATCTTTCGAGTAATCGTTTCGATATGCCAATTTCTATTCAGCTTCAAAACATAACAACACTGAGAGAACTTTATTTATCTCATTGTTATCTTAATTTTTCCACTGTGAACTGGTTATATGGTTTCACCCATCTTCAGATTCTACGCCTTGACTCCAATATCAACTTCCAAGGTAGAATTCCGAACGCCATTGGAAATTTGACTTCTCTCATTAGCCTTGACATGTCAGGTTGTTGGCTTGAAGGAAGAATTCCAAGTGCCATTGGAAATTTGACCTCCCTGAAAAATCTTGACTTGTCAGGTAACAAGCTTGAAGGAGGAATTCCAAGTGCCATTGGGAATTTGCCTTCGCTCAACAGCCTTGACTTGTCAGATAACAATCTTGAAGGAGGAATTCCAAGTGCCATTGGAAATTTGCCTTTGCTCAGCAGCCTTGACTTGTCAGATAACAATCTTGAAGGAGGAATTCCACCATGGTTCAAAAATCTTTGCAATTTGAGGTCACTTAGTCTGTCAAATAACAAATTGAGTCAGGAGATAAATGAGGTCTTTGAAATTCTATCAGGATGCGTCTCTGATATATTAGTGTCACTGATTTTGCCTTCTACTCAACTGTCAGGTCATTTATCTGACCGTTTAGGAAAATTTAAGAATCTAGCTTATCTGGATCTTGGTGGTAATTTGATTTCTGGTTCAATTCCAGAGAATTTAGGAGAGCTGAAGTTCTTGATGAATCTAGGCCTTGGAAATAACAAACTGAATGGGAGTCTTCCTATAGGTCTTGGTAAGCTTGCAAAGATACAAGATATAGACATTTCCAACAATGCACTGGAGGGTGAAGTTTCTGAAATTCACTTTGCAAACCTTATCAATTTGGCAACGTTTGGAGCATCTGGTAACAAGCTGAGTTTGAGAGTTGGGCCTAGTTGGGTTCCTCCCTTCCAACGTGTTTCAAACATATCTTTCAAATCTTGGCAAGTTGGTCCCAAGTTCCCCACTTGGATTCGTTCCCTGAAATATTTATCTTATCTTGACCTGTCTAATACAAGCATTTCAAGCACCCTTCCTATGTGGTTCCATAATTTCTCTTCCACACTTTACCAGTTCAACTTTTCTCATAACCAAATGCATGGAAATGTTCCATATTTATCCATTGACGATTCTGATTACTCGTTGATTGACTTGAGCTCAAATTATTTTGAGGGTCCTATGCCATTTATCTCTTCCAATCCCTTTGGCCTGGATCTCTCCAATAATTCATTTTCTGGGTCAGTATCTAGCTTTTTGTGCCATAAGCCTAGGAGTATAGAGGTTCTTAATCTTGGAGAAAATCTTTTCTCAGGAGAGATATCTGATTGTTGGATGAACTGGGAATACACAAGTGTCATAAGATTAAGCAACAATTATTTTAGTGGAAAAATTCCCAAGTCAATTGGAACTTTAAGTGAACTTGTTATATTGAATCTTCGCAACAACAGTCTTTCTGGTGAAATACCAATGTCACTTAAAGCTTGCACAGAACTAAGGGTACTTGACTTGAGTAAAAATGAATTCAGTGGAGAAATTCCAACTTGGATGGGGCAGCAATTTCAACAGATACAGATTCTGAATCTTCGTGGAAATAAGTTTCATGGACTCATACCGATAGAGCTATGCAGCGTGGCTTATTTACAGATCTTGGACTTCGCAGAAAACAATCTCAATGGTTCCATACCAACATGTTTTCATAATTTGACAGCAATGTCCAGTGGAAGAGGCGGAGAATATGGAAGTCTTTCTTGGAAATTTGGTCCTACATTGACATATTACGAGAGTTCCTCAGTTATGAGACATGGAAGAATGCTTGAATATAGCACAACTCTCAATTTCGTCAGGATTCTAGACCTTTCAAACAATAAATTATCCAGGGAGATTCCTGAAGAAATTACAAGTCTTGGAGGGCTGCAATCTTTGAATTTGTCTCACAATTTTTTGACAGGAAGAATTCCTAAGGAAATCGGTGCTATGAAAGCATTAGAATCTCTTGATTTCTCTCAAAATCAATTGGTTGGTGAAATCCCACCAAGCATGTCAACTTTGACATATCTGAGTAACTTGAACTTGTCCAACAACAAGTTATCAGGAAGAATTCCTTCGAGCACTCAATTACAGAGTTTAGAGCCATCTAGTTTCGGTGGCAACGACCTTTGTGGGCCTCCACTCACTCAGAACTGCAGTGGAGATGTTGCAAAACCCGACATAAAGGAAAGAACAAGAAATGATACTAGAAATGGAGATGGAGCAGTAGATTGGTTCTATTTTTATGTGAGCATTGCGCCCGGATTTGTGATAGGCTTTTGGGGAGTAATAGGTCCTCTGTTGTTTAATAGAAGGTGGAGGCATTTATACTACAATTTTCTGGATGATTTGTGTCATAAAACTCTGGTGAGCTTCTATGTACGTTTGGTAAGAGCTGTGAACCATCACAGAGTCTAGAGTGCCAAGGCACAAGAACATGTAGAATGTGTCAGCTTTATATTTGTTGTGAGAGTGTTCTGATGGTTTTGTAATTGTTGTGTAATTTTGAACTATATTCAATGAAAATGCTTTTGTGTGTGTTTTTGGCTCACAGTAAGTTAAGACAGGCAGGCAGCAAATGACAAGAAAAAAAAAAGGTCAATATAATTAGGTTCATTCCTTAAAGCATATATATTGGAATAGAACTTTGAAGGATAAAAGTATTATGTGGTTTGCTCTTATTAGGAGCTTAATTTCTTTTGAAAAAAAAACATATAATTCACATTTCCATAGTTCTTAACATCGATATCCAGTTTAAGGAGATTTATTTATAAAGCACAAACATATTGGAATGCATTACATGCTTCTAACTAGCAAACCATATATACAAGAAACAGAGGACCCATAAAGCAAGATAAATAAGCATTCACAATCATACCACCTGCATATAGAAGGGAAAAAAAATGTCAAATTAGCAATCAAGTGTACAATATAAATCATGTTAAAGGGAGGACAAACAAATACCGAAAGGAATTCCAAGGTTTGTGAATCCCAAGGTGTATAACTTGGCCAGTAATGTAGGAGGAACATTCACTGGAGGACAGGAAGACATAGGCAGGTGCAACCTCATGAGGCTGTCCTGCTCTGTCCATTGGCATCTGGCTTCCTAAGATAACAACCTCCTCAACAGGCAAAGCTGCTAGTTGCAGTGGCATCCAGATTGGACCTGGTGCCACTCCATTGACCCGAATTCCGTTCTTTATAAGCTGCGTTGCAAGGCCTCTCAATGAAGGCTAAAATTGCCCCTTTACTTGAGCTACACTCCAGCAATTGAAGGTATTCGGCGGCTTCGACTATTTTGGGCAGATTGAAAATGATGGGCACATGCCAGTGAAGTTACATGGAATAGAAGTGTATACCTTTTATCGTTCTAGTATTTTTTTTTTTTTTTGGGATTTTTACAAAAATATCCATTTTTTAGGTCAGATTTTCAGCAAAATACTCATCTTTTATCAAATATTACACGC
Source organism: Mallotus japonicus (assembly GCA_949634005.1). Classification (NCBI taxonomy): domain Eukaryota; kingdom Viridiplantae; phylum Streptophyta; class Magnoliopsida; order Malpighiales; family Euphorbiaceae; genus Mallotus; species Mallotus japonicus. Next base: position 20,053 of record CATIWK010199538.1, read on the forward strand.
GTATCCAACTTTTAAAAAAAATTAAAAGCATGCCCAACTTTCCGTCACTTACATTCCCGTGCTTTTTTTCTTTTTCCTTTCCGTTGTCCTTCCCTGTCCTTCCCACCATCGCTCCTTCTCTTCAACTGATCAAGAAGCTACATTTCAATTTCTTAGAAGCAGATTTTATCAAACAATTTTTTTTCCTTCTTCAATAAGCTAGTTTTAGCATAGCCAGAAATCAAAACATTCCAAAAACATAAATCCCTTTCACCCATTTCATCAAAAAATCATGTTGGCATTCACTAAATTATCACATTTAGCGTACATATCAAGAAGATGGTATAAAAGCAATGAGCTTTTTGCTCTTTTCTTTGTATTTTCTTGTCTTTTCTCACCTGCCAAACAGAGGATTGAAAGAAAGAAAATGATTCAAAACAAGACCAGCAATAGTTAAAAGAAAAATTGCCAATGATTGCCAAGCTTGTGGCGTTACTTCAACAGGTTTAGGTACACAAAAGCAAAAAACTAAACCAATAGCAGCAGAAACAACTAAAAGTACAATCTTTGCGCCTTGTGGAGGTGATGATGGAGCGACCGATGATTCATTTTAGGAGAAGATAAGCAAATTGGGAAATGGATTTTGATGAGTTTTCGAAATAGAGCAAAACTAAGCAATTTTTGAGAGGAAAAAGTGTGAGGTTGAATAGCGGGTAGTGAAACAATGGAACATGCAGGGAATTTGGAGATGGGTTGATGCAACCAAACTAAGCAAGCCCATCAAAATAAATAATCCATTGCATTATGAGGGACCAATGACAAGATCAAGGACAAAGAAGTTTAAGCAAGCATTAAATTCGTTTGTCCTTCACATTATAAGCAAGTTGGATTCAACCACAAGTGGGAGTTTGGAGCAGCATGATGAAGAATTCAAGCTAATTAACTTAATTTACTATTCTGAAATTAATTAGCTTGAAGTGGACGAATTTTCAAGTTATTTTGCTATGTTTGAAGTCGATAAGGCAGATTCTAGAAGATTCAAGGATATTCCAAGCCAAAGAGTCAAAAAGATGAGTTGTATGAGTTGTCTTTTATTTGAATTTAGTGTCTTTTGTTTGAATTTTCAAATGATGACTCATCATGAGTTGTCTTTTTGAAAAGAGTGTCTTTTGTTTGAATTTTCAAATGATGACTCATCATGAGTTGTCTTTTTGAAAAAGAGTGTCTTTTATTTGAATTTAGTGTCTTTTGTTTGAATTTTCAATGATGACTCATCATGAGATGTCAATTTTGAAAATTCAAAATTGAGTTGTCATTAGTTGTCATTATTGAAGGGTTAGGATGTTTACATGCCTATATAAAGGCCATGCTTATGTAAAATGAATATAACATCTTTGATATAATAAGTGAGGTTTTTCTTATCTTAGTTCTCTTGAAACTTTGCAAGTTTACTTGAATTGTTTCACTTCTACCTTTCATTACAATTGCTAAGTTAGATTACACTTAGAATTGTGTGATTGTTCATCTTTTTAATAACTAA
>CATIWK010199599.1:0-16678 GCA_949634005.1 Mallotus japonicus
TTTTTTTTTATTTAAAAACTTGAAGATGTTCAATAACTTTATACTTACTAACATAATTATAGAATTTATCTTTTAATCCTTAATCATAGTAATTACCTTCTTTTTTTATTGTAAAATTTTTTGTATTTCTTTCTATTTAAAATTTTTTTATATTTGTTTCTATTGTAGAGATTCTTATATTTTTCAGTCTAATAATTCTATTTGTACAGTTATAAATAGTCACCCTTTTATAATATTTAAAACATAATTTTATAATAATATTAGAGACAAGTTCTACCTAGTGAAGCAAAAAATATGGAAAAGACATGCCTAGCTTAGGAGTAGGCCTATCTAGTAGAAAGAGTACTATTAATTGGAACTATTATTGCCGGACAACCCTTGTACGGTCCAAAAATTAAAAAGATTTAGTTTCCTCATATAAGCCCGAATATGTTTTTTAATAGAGATTATAATTGATTGAAAAAGGTGGGTAGACTTCTTTTAGATTTAAATTTTAAAGGTATATTTATGGTTGAAAGAGCTAGTCATGGAGGTGGTATCGCACTATTGCTAGAGGATAAAATAATTCAATTATTGAATTTTCAAAGAACCACATTGATGTTGTTGTTAACTTATAAAACATGGGTGAGTGGAGGCTAAATATTTTTTACTACTTTCTTGAGCGTCGCTATAAGTGAGATTCTTGGGTGCTTCTTAGGTAATTTCACTTATAATCTTATCTCTCTCGGTGCATCATAGCAATTTCAATGACCTTCTAGCATAATCTAAAAAAAAGAGGTGGCTCTGAGCATCATGATTGGCTCCTTTAAGGATTTAGAGAGGTGGTGATTGATGATGCTCTTATGGATTTGGGTATATCGGGCTACCCCTTCATGTGGAAACATGGGAGAGGTTCTAATTAATTGGTGTAGGAAAGAATTAATAGGGTTTGGCAATATCAGAGTGGGTCTTTCTATTTAGAAGTGTTAAGGTAACCAATTTGGATGTTTGCAATTCAAACCATACTACTTTGTATTTTCATTTCCCAAAGCTCTAAGGGCATAAATGCCCTGTAATTTTCATTTTGAAAATGCATGGCTATATGAATTAGAGTGTAAACAAGTTATGGTGAACAGTTACTCTATAAGAATTAGTAGCTCAATTCTTGATAAAATAGCAAGGTATGATAAATGACTTTCTTAATGGTTGGGCTCATAGCTCTCTAATCAATTCAGAATTAAAATTGAGGATTGAAAGAGACAGTTGTATGCCCTTCATTTCATGTGTGACAGTACATCTATGGCGAGATATGAGGATGTTAGAAAAAGTTGAATAAAATGCAAAAGCAACAAGAGAATTTTTGGAAGAAATGGTTTAAGCAATTTTGGTTGCAAGTTAGTGATTCTAATTCATAATACTTTAATGTAGCTATGACTAGCCACAAGAGGAAGAATATAAATTCTTATTTAAAGGATAGTAATGGTATTGTTAAAAGATAGGATAATGGCTTAGGGAACTTGATTTTGTATTATTTCTATAACTTATTTACCTCACTTGGTTATGATATGGACTTAATTCTACAACATGTTAAGCCAAGAATTTTCCAATAGCAAAAACTTATTGAGCCCTTTCATCCTAAGGAGGTCTTTATTTTCAAATAAATCCATAAGGCTAGATGACATGAATTCAGGTTTCTTTTAATAGTTTTAGGATGTGGTTGGTGAAGACATGGTAGATTTATGCCTTAACTATTTAAATAATAAATATTTTCCCTTGATCTCAATATCACCTCTATTGTTCTCATTCCAAAGAAGTCAAACCCAAAAGCAATTATTGACCTCAAACCTATCTTATTGTGTATTATGTTATACAACATGATAGCTAAAGTTTTAGCAAAGAGACTAAAATTTATCTTGCCAAAGATTATTTCAGAGAATCAAAATGCTTTGGTTAATTATTGATGATATTTTGATTGGCTTTAAAATCAGTCATTATATTAAGTGCAACTAATAAGAAAAAAAATGGTGTTATTACGCATAAGGTATATATGAGTAACGTATATGATCGTACTGGAAGCTATAATGCTTAGGCTTGGTTTTCATGATTGTTGGAAACTTATTATGATGTTTGTGAGATCAGTTTCATATTTTATGGCATGCAACTGAGAGTTAAGTCTTATCATTCCTAAACAAGGATTGAGGCAGGAGGACCTGTTCTTTATGTACCTGTTTATTTTATATGCAGAAGGCCTCTCGATAATTTGCCCTTATTTTTTTCTGAATGACTAATCCATGATTGTAAAATTGCTAGGTTATCACTTACTATCTCATATTGGCTTTTTGTTCATGATATTTTTTTTCTTTCTTAGAGCTAATAAAGTTGAGTGTGATCAAGTTTAAGATTGCTTGAGTATATATGACAAGACATCATGAAAAATCATCAAGTTTGAGAAATCTTCCTTTTCTTTAATATAGTTGTTGTTATTGTTTTATATATTTGCAAAAGTTTAGATGTGGATCTTGTTGAGAATAATGGTAAATGTCCTAGTCTTCCTTCTTTATTGGTAGAAATACAACAGCGATCTTTGCTTTTATTAAGAATCATCATTAGTATTTATTACATGGGTGGATGAACCTAACAATTCCAGCTTAATAGCTTCATAAGTTTTAGTCATCAGGGTGCCATTTAAGGCTGGCATCCCTTACCTCTTTATAAATCTTAGTCTCCATACAACTCTACTTGCTTTCCTTGGTACTTTCAACTTCATTGTTAACCCCATCAATTAAATCTCTTTTGCTTCCTACTAAAGTTATTATAAGTGACATTTTAGTATCATGTCTTTTTCGAGCAAGGATCTCTCCACATTTAGCTTGCATTTTTTTATCCATTAAGTGTTAGACTTGGTTTTAAAGGTTCATTCACATTAGGAGGGCCTGTATTTAATTTGAGACTAGCCTGTTGTGTATTATCATTAGATGATTGTGCATAAGCTCTTGTGCCAATCTCTTTGGCAAAAATAAAAGTGATTTTGTCTTAACCCACCTATTTAATAATAATGATGCCTTCCTTATTTAATTCCCTAAATTCTTTCTTAGATTGTGAATCTGTATTCACTTCTAATTGACTTTCCACACCTGTCATTTCAATTATCACTTGTTTCATCCTTGAACCATCTGGATTATCTGTTCAATATTCCTCATTTTATTCCCATTATTTTGCTATGAAGTCTTTAGCATTGATTTTGGGAGCTTCCCTTTTCCAGTATTCTTATTTGATTCACCATGATCCTTCAAAAACTCTTTTCTTAAATTAGGTGATACTAACAATTTAGATAATTGTTGGATAATTGTATTTGCATTCTATTGTGACTTCATGGAGCTTTTATGGGCTACCATAGTCAATGGTGATGAGTGTGGTTTTTTCCCCCACCATTTGTTTAATTTCCCATCCTCTTTGAATAGCTTTATTTCGATATTAAATTTTTCACCATTATCCCTACCCATTTTTTCCATATTGAAACACACCTCGTAGCCCTTATTATCATGACTAATATAACTACAAAAGTGACAAAATACTAGTAGTCGTTCATATTTAATTTTAACATCCCATAAACATTTCTTTATATCATCCATTTTATAATTGGGATTTCAATGACCGGCATAACTCCACATCAATCTGCAATTTGATTATGTTCCCTTCCTCATCTTGTACCCTATAGATGACTACCTCCTATATTTTTTAAAACTAATTGCCTTTGCATCGCCTCAACACAAAAATGTCAAGGTAGTCTAAAAGTTGAGCCCAAAGAGAGATAGTTGAAAACTGAATATTTTTTAAATTCGTTCCTTCTAGCTATCTCTATAAAAGCAATAGGTTATTTTGATACAACCATGAAATTCTAAACAAAACCTGATGGATGTCTTCTTCCTTATTAAAGAAGAATTGAAAGAGGTTCTTTAGAAGTGTCGACACTCGAAATCCTATAAAAAAATTCTATACCTTCTCCAACACCAATTGTAAGGCCCCTACGTCGATATATTTTTCAACATGTACACCTTTTCAATCAAACTAAGAGAGCAATGGTGAAGCCTCTTGACAATATCATATTCCATATAATGTCACCACAACATCCTCATCTTCACTATCATCTGCTTAGACAATTACATCATTTCGAACCATCATTGTCATACGTAATTAATAGCGCTTAATTTAGCACTATGGTACACAAATGAACTATTTTGACGAAGGAAAAGGAACTCAAAACTCTACAATTGAGAGCAATAATAATATTTTTTACTTGAGATACATAATCCTCTCCATATGAAGTCTTTTCATCATAACAATCAAAGCAATTGCATATTTTCCCTTATAATTTCTCACAACTAAAAATTAAAAAAGGGATGATCAAATAATTATAATGAACAAAAAATAAATTGAAAAAATTAGATCAACACATAGGAGAGAGGAAAGATAGCCAAAGAATATTATGAATAAGAAAATTTTGAAAATATTATAAGAGAAGAGACAATTCGATGAATAATAAAAAGAGAAAAACCATTAGTTTTATCCTGAACTTTGAGCCAATTATCAATTGAATCATATTTTGAAAGTCATTTCAATTTGGTCCTTCAACTCTATGAATTGTGCCAATTCTATCCAATTTTATGTGAAGGACGTAATTGCATTTTAAAAAAAATTACTTTTAGGTCCTTATAAAATAAATTTGACACTTATTAAATTTTTATCCTCTTTTTCCTGTAGGAAAATAAGATGTAGGAAGATGTTTTTGAATTCTAATTTTGTCACTCTTGACATAAATTTAAAAATCAATTTTTAAATATTTTCATAATTTTTAAATTTTTCACTAAATCCTTAAATTTTTATTTTAAAATTTACTTCTCAACTATCAACCACATTATTTAGAAATTTTTCTAATAGAGGCCAAACCAAAAAAGTATTTGATAAAAAAAAAAGAGAATTTTGAGACAATAAAAATATTAGTCAATAATATAAAAATATTTAGTTTTTCTAAAAAAATGAAAAAGTTAAAAATTTTATTATTATTTATAGTGATAGTTAAAAGTGCTTATTTTATTTATTTTTATTTTTTAAATATTAGTTTATATAACAAATTGATTCACAAGTTATCATTTTTTTCTTATTGTTTTTAATTCATACATAAAAGGTTAAAATTTTATGCAAAAATTTTAAAAATAATTTTTAAATTTATTTCAAAAAATGTTAAAATTAAAACTTGAAAATAATTTTCAAATTTTATTTTTCTTAAAAAGGAATTTTTAAAATTACAATTTGATCCTTTACAGGGATCTAAAAGTAATTTTTATTTTACAGGGATCTAAAAATAATTTTTAAAATTATAATTAGATCCTTTAAATAAAATTGGATAAAATTGATACAGTTTATAAAGTTGAATGAGCAAATTGAAATGACTTTAAAAGTAGGATTTAATTGATAATTGACCTAAAGTTGGGGATAGTACAAATCATTTTTCCTAATAAAAAATGAAAAAAAAAAAAGAAATCATAGGGGAGAGACAATCAAAATATAGTCACCGGAAAAAATGACAAAAAATAATATGAAAACAAACTTTTCAAAAGGAACAAATCAAGAACTCCCTGTTAAGGTTTTTGGTAATTTTTTTTTTTTTTTTGTCAATAGTTGTTTCATTAATATAAAAAAAGAGTACATGAGAGTTCAGGGGTTAAACCCAAATAAACCCAAAAACAACCTAAACTAAAGAAACCCTGGCAATACAAACAAAACAAAAGAAAACATTAAGTGCCGCCATCATCATCGCCATCTTCTTTTGCTTCACTTGATGCTTGAACCTCTGAATTTCCAGGCCGAATTTGGAACCAAATGAGCATAGTTGCTGACCTACACATCCAAGGAAGGTAGACGAAAACAACACGGAAGATTCTTAGATAAAGAGAGAGGAACAAAATTTCTCAAATAGCTAAAAAAAGCTATTCAAACACTCTCTAATCTACCCTGCAACTTGGAAATGAGACAGCAAGAAATCTCATGAGCTCTGACTACCATCGTCAATGAATAAACATATTATCAGAACAAAAATGGTAGGCCAAAATTCAAAATGAATCCATAGATTCATTTTGAGGAGAAAGGGGACAAACCCCACCAAAAAGAGGAAAAACAACATAAAACTATAAAATCTACTGATAATATGAACAATATCATATATACAAGGAAGGATTTTGGTGATTTTTGGTTAAAATTGGCCAAGAATCACCCAAAAAGAACAAACAGAGACAAAGGGTCAAGTAATAGCAGAGAAAGGAACGAAGAGAGAGAGAGAGAGTTATTTTACTATTAGCTAGATTATAAATAATTGATACATCCTAATTCAATGCGTAATAGTTGATAACAAACCTTAGTTCGAGATTATAAGATGAGAATGATTATTCAATGAATATATCCACGTATTGAAAAAAATATATATATCCAAACTTCAATCACCCATCATGACAATGAAGATGGTCTCATTCATTTTATAAAATAATTATTTTCATTTTTTTGTTTTGTTTAATACTGTCTTTTTAAGAGTTATTGTATATTTCTACCATGAATTATAGTTATTTTTTTTTTCAATTTATCCTATTTTGAAAATTATGGTGAATTGGTATATGACCCTTTTGATTTCTTGCAAATCTATCAATGATCAAAATCGTGTGTGCCCATACTGACATGACATACATGTATAATTTATTTGTTGATGTGAAAATTAAAGAAAAATTAGTAATTTTTCTATCTTTAACTTTCATATTTTTTACAAATATATCCTTATTTTTATTTTTTTTAGTTCAAATATAGTTGTTACATTAAATTTTATCACAATTACTTGATTTTATTTATTATTTTAATAAACTGAGATCACAATCAAGTGAAAACATTCTCCATAAATTTTAAATGTACTCTATGAAAATTTGAATTAAAAAATATTTTATAAAAATATGCACACGATCATATAAAAAAGTACAATATAGTTATCTAAATATAATTTTAAAATTGGATAAATTTAAAATAAATTATGAAATTGATAGAATAAGGTAATATAATTTTTTATTATTTTTAAGGTGAAAAATTAAAATTATTGCTACTATCCTTCAAATATTATAAATAAATTAGTTAAATGACAAATATTTTTAAATTATATGTGGAGTAATTTCATAGGTTGTCATTAGTGATAATAATTGTCAAATAATGAATTATTATTCATTTTTATTTTTAAATTTTAAATTCTAATATATAAAAGGTTTTTAGTAATTTTAAAATTAAAATAATTTGAAAAATTGATAAGTTAAATTTTTGTAAGAATTCGAGGATAAATATGTAAAATAATGTAACAACTATAATTTAACTAAAAGAAATAAAAAAAATACATCATGAGGGTTAAAAAAAAAATTTTGATACCTAAAAAATAACTAATTAAAATTTTAAACTTTACATAATAAAAATAAGAAGATATTGTATAAAAAAAAGTTAAGAATTAAAAAATTACTAATTTTTTTTTATTTTCACATCAACAAAAAAAAATTTACATATATTTGCCGTGGACTATTCAAATTGAAATATTTATGATAAAGTTTAAAAAAAATAAGACAAATTTATAATAAATCGAAAAAGTCTAATTCTTTTACACTAATAAATCTAAAATGTAAGTAATTATAATTACATAAAATAAAATATTGATTACTCATCTATTTTTCGATTACAAAACACTGAAAATGTTTTCCATTTACTCAATAATAGAGTTTCAAATGCATTCTGAATAACTAAATATCTTCTTTTAATTTTGTATAAATCGATTAACAAAAGAATGCTGAATTAATCAGTTTTTTCTTAATGGAAAATCTTAGAAATTAGTGAAATCTGAGACAGTAAGAGCCTCTTTGATATAGCAAAGAAGATTAGCGTGTTCTTGCGACCAGCTTTTCACCGACAGAATCAAAGTGTTGATTACAGAAAAAAAAATACATGATCTGGTTTTGGGTGCTTTTGCATTTTTTCCAGGATTACAGTAATACTTGAAACTGTAGCAGTCAGTAATGCTAATACCGCAGGCAGGCGTCCACGGTTTTCCGCGACAAATCTTCACATTTTTCGATTTTTTACACAGTAGTATTTGTGGTTTTAGCCCCTTTATTTTCCAAATTTTGTTCATTACTGCCCTTCCTCAATAATTTGCTTTTATTTTTGGAAAAATTGTTGGAGGACATCTTATAATTCTGGGTTTGCTCCAATGTAAAAGAAAGTTATAAGCTCCACGTAAAAAGAATTAAAATTATATTATAATACCTGATTATATAGTTAGTTTTAATTTAATTTAAAAAATACAAAATTCTTTTTTTTTGTTTCCTTATTAAATTATCACGTTTTATAAATAATGAGAAGCAAATAAAATAAAATAAATTTATATTTTATTTTATAAAAGAAAATCAAACTAAACATGTATTATAAACTGCATTGTAGGCGGCGGGGTTTAGCGCGCGTTCAAGTGTTGGCGACCACGGCACTGTTGCGGACTCGAAGTCCACTTGAGAAATACGATATAGCTCAAAGCCTACTAGGAGATGGAGTCGCCACCCGGGTGAAAACCGGGACACACTTATACTGTAACTGGATTCCTACGGAAGTACCCAGAAACAGTCATCAGAGAATGGGTTCGGAAACTGGGTATGGACGTTTGAATGTCCACCCGATCTTACGATCGGCCTCCGTTTGTGTTTATGATTTATTATCTTTTAATTATCTGGTTGTTTCTTTTATTTACATGCGAATTGGATTGCCTTCAATCAATGGTCAGATTTTATATTAAGTCTGAGTTTGCACATTATCCATGTTTCATGTCATTTAGACCCATTGCTCACAATTTAAAATAAAATTAATTTACAAACATACATTCTAAATAACGGGGGAGGGATTAGAGATTACATCACCTGGAATAATTACTACAATAACTCAACCTCTCAAAAACTAATTAATACAAATATACACAATTAGTGATTTGAAATCACTCTTAAGAATCCCTGCAAAACAGATGTTCACCCTTTCCCACAATCCGGGAAGTAGGTTGACTAGCTCACAAGCTATAACACGGATAAGGATTCAAAAATAGGCAAACATATACAAAAGGATGGAATTTTCACGAATATAGTACAAATATAGTATAGCCATGCATAGCAAAACAACATAACACCATGAGCTATCATCAGAGGCATGCAAAGGCCAAACAAGAGGTAGGACAGGGCATCCATCGCCCTGTCCAAGTGGCGATCGCCACTTGGCCTTCTGGCTAAGTGGCTATCGCCTGGTAAACAAGAGGCGACCGCCTCTTCAAGGAGGCGGTCTCCTCCTCAGCAGGCGAGCCAGACTCTTAAACCAGTAGATTTTACTTCTATTGTAAGCAATCTATACATGCATATATGCAAGACTCAAAATCACCCTAAAACTTCAATAAATTACATTGAAAACATGGTATATCACATGGGATTCATATTTAAAGCATAAATCAACAAAAACACTAAGAAAATGAGCAAGCAAACTTGAGACTCTAAGATAAGAAGAACAGGTAAGAGTAGTTACTGAAATGGAAGCTTTTCCAAAGTATTTGCCCTCAAAGATTGAATGATGAGCTTGATCTCTACTCATATGCAAGAAAAAACCTTCTTCCTCCTTAAGAAATGAACTTTTTTGCTTGGTTTTCCTTTCTTCCTTCCTAAAAAATGTTCCTCCTTTGCTCCTCAGAGCTCTCCTCTCCTTTCCTCTTCCTCTGTTTTTTAGTTGCCCTCCTCTTTTCCCCAAAATCAAGCCTTTTTCTTCTCTCTTCTCTTTCTTTCCCTTTTAAACCTCACAACTACCCATTCCATCGCCATCCTTTCCGTCCCCCTAAGCTAGCTCTCTTTCACTCATTTTTTTCCTCAAAAGGTGGTATTTTGCGTGCTGGAGCAGAGGGTGAGGCGCGGGCCTACCTTTTCTGCCATTTACATGCTGTATTTAATGCAGCATGCAAGTGGCAGCCGAGGAGGCGATCGCCTCCTCAAGGAGGCGATCATCCCTTAGCCAAGGGACGATCGCCCCTTAGCCAAAAGGCGGCGCCTTCTTGGCGTGGGCCTGCATGGGCCGGATTGGGCTAAATTGACTTGGCTTGGGTCTGATGGGCTTGGCTTTCCTAAATCCATTCTTAAAGAACTTTGGGCTTTTCTTGCATTCAAATTTCGTTCTCATCATCGGGCTTTATTGCAGGCCGGTAAAATCGAACATCCACATCCAGAGCCCTATCGTGGGCCGATCAGACTGGGTGTCTACATGTACAATAGTAATATTTTCACATAAAATAATTACTATACAAATGCCTACCAATGCAATAGCCCTCCCCTTTTAAATTGACAACATCAGGAATTGAACCTTACATTTCAGGATGCCCTTAGAGAGGAGTTACCACTTGATTACTCTCTCACTGACATATATATTATCTTTTTTAAAACATATGTGATAAGTTAATATATTAATGAAATAAAATATTATATTTATTCACTTATAAATTATTTTTTGGAAAAATTTTTCATAACCCTCCTCAGGAGCTTCAAGAGTTAATTATGGGTGGTAGAACAGTTATAAATAACTACCTAAAAGAAGTTTATGATTTTGTATTCTATCTTTGATTTTTACCCTCATTTTCACCCAAAAAAATTACTATTTAGGCCTTTAAAAAAATTCAAATTCAAGTTCTAAATCATTTATATTATTCTTTTTTTCTTAATAAAATCTTATAAGTCAAACATAACAGAAATTTAATAAAAAAATTCTCTCAAAATCAATATCTTTTAATAAGTATGCTAAAAATTTTGCCCGGAAAGGACATTTTGCAGAAAAAAAAAAAAGCTCAAGGATATGAATGAAAATGAAAATATGGGGTGAGATACAAATAAAAATATAATAAAATTTAAGGATGATAATGCAAAAAGGACCATTAATCTAAAAAATAAAAAATAAAAAAAAAAAGTTATGGGCTTGAAAACCACGTCTCTTTCTCTTGCAAGTTTGTAAACTAATCTGTGTGTATCTATATATGGAAATTTGGGACCAGCTGCCTTTGAAAGCTTATTACCTAGAAATTGTTTTCAGGTCTTCTTAACAACAAAACCGGAATAGTGGCGATTTCCACCAACAAACTTAGCTTCCGTTTGACTTCAGCTTCTGGGTACATCTAGTTCTCATTTTTCTCTGCTGGGTTGCTTTTCTTTTTTCTTTAATTTGTTTCAAAGTAGTCCCTTGATTCTTTGCTCTTCTGTTGTGTGTTTGTTTAAACTTGGTTGGCATTTCGTTTTTTTTTTTTTTTTTTCAAGAAGTAAAAGAAAAAAGAATCATGAGTTATCTACAATATGAGACAGGATGCTGATGCAATCTGTAATTTTGTTATATTGGATTTTGATGTTGATGATCTCATATTTGAATTGATGACGTCGCTGACATGGTTTATGCATTATTTGAGGTGGCTTAGTTTTTGGGATCAGTTGTTTATTGATTGTATATTCTAGTGATTAGTACATAATTATGTGTTAAAGAGAACAAGAAATGTGGAAAAGGGATCTGGATGATTCAGACATTTATATGCATCAGGTATCAAAAGTCACTATATAAATGTGGCGGATTTTATCAAAACTTATGTGAATGTGTTGCTGAGCTAATTGTAATTCCAGTCTTTGTAGTGTAAAGGGGAATTTCCAACATTTATTTTGGCAAAGTATTATAATCCACAAGCATTTCATGTTTAGCAGTTAGAAAGCATATTTAGACTCAGGTTTTCTGTTTCACTAGTTATTAGATTAGTATTATAGATCTATAGGCTCAGAGAGCATGCCATATTGAATTGTGTGGTGATCTTGTTGAGTGATATTAAATTGTTCAATCTTTGAACTTATCTTTTGCTAATTAATGTGATGCCTTGTGAAGTCGTTGTACGTTCTTAGTGAATCAATTGATTTGCTTAAGCTTTAAAGTTGAAAAAGATTCAGATCATGGTGGAAATTCATGGCTTTATATTCTTTGGTGTTAGCTGTTAGAAATCAGATGGCATGTGCTTGTCCCATGAATATGCTCAGTTTTCAAACAGACTGACATTGTTTCAGAAAATTTTGTTTGTTGATATTCACTAATTAATTAATAAATAGAGAGTTGTCTGCTTATCATGGTTTTTTTTTTTTTTTTTAAACTCACATGAAGTCAGTTAGACGTGTTAGCATTTGGTAATATCTTCTTTTTAATCATGCAGACAGAGAACCTGTCAGATCTACATCTACCCAAGGAATATTTTGTTCCATAGCGTATTCAATGCCTTGAACTTATTGTCCATGTTAAGCTGAAATTTGAGTCCCCTAGTATTTACATTTTGGAGGGGTTGTGAAACTGCTGTGGAATTTCTGCCATGTCTCTGTTGTCAAAACTGCGCTGTATCACTGTGGATGTCACTGGTACACTCATAGCCTACAAAGGAGAGCTTGGCGACTACTACTGCATGGCAGCAAAATCTGTTGGGCTGCCATGCCCTGACTACAAACGTGTGCATGAGGGCTTCAAACTTGCTTATACTGATATGGCTAAACAGTATCCATGTTTTGGGCATGGGGCTAAAATGTCGAATATTGTCTGGTGGAAAACAGTTGTCAGAAATTCCTTCATGAAGGTAAACAATTCAGCAATCTATCATTGGACATTCTAGATCTCCATTAATAGCCTATTACTAGTCATTGCACATGACATACATGGCAATGCCAGTATTTCTTGTAGAAGAGAATAAGCAACATTATCTTCAGATCCTTTTTAATGCATTTAGTGTACATTGATGGTCTGAAAGCTTGATTTATAGGAATAAGATCACCATATGTTTGGGCTGAATATTTATTTATTTTTGTGCGTGCTTTAAGACGGATAATTCTTTTATTATTTTTTCAGGCTGGATATGATTATGATGAAGAGACTTTTGAGAAGATCTTTAGGCGTATATATGCATCATTTGGTTCATCTGCACCTTATAGCGTCTTCCCAGATTCCCAACCTTTCCTAAGATGGGCACGGAAGAAGGGTCTTCTAGTTGGAATTGTTAGTAATGCAGAGTACCGTTATCAGGATGTAATCCTTCCATCCTTGGGTTTGGAACAGGTAAACAAATATCATTTAAGCAATGCTACTTGTAATCGTTTTATATTATAGTTTTGCCATGTTATAGTGGTTTGTGAATAAGCTTAGTCAATGTTAATTAAACTAATTCAGATATATGGACTTGATGAGGAAAAATCACTCTATCAATATATAAATATGACTAGTCAAATGTGTGCATGTGGCTATCAATATACAAATATGACTAGTCAACTGTGTGCATGTGGATGATCAGTTGGACCAGGAAGGTGGATTTAGCAGTGTGTGCAAAACTGTCTTGTGATACCACCTTAACACTAAACTAAATTGAAAAAGAAAAAAGAACTACTACAACACTTACGCATAATGCATGTGTGCATATGCATATGTTTAGGCATCAAAACAAGCGGTTGCTTCAAATCCATGCTCTATTTACATCTGCATGCTGATGACAAGGAAGCCTAATGGTACTGTTATTATTTTTGGAAAATCAGGGGTCGGAGTGGGACTTTGGTGTGTTCTCCGGTATTGATGGTGTAGAGAAACCCGATCCAAGGATGTACAGAATTGCACTTGACAAGGCCGGAAATGTTGCACCAGAAGAAGCTTTGCACATTGGAGATAGCATGCGCAAAGACTACTTGCCAGCAAGGAGTGTAGGAATGCATGCATTACTATTGGATAGGTTTAAGACTCCAGATGCTGAGGAGTGGAGAAAATCGGGAGCCACTGTACTTCCTGACCTGATGTCAGTACAAGAACTTCTCACCTTAGGGACATTGACATACTAGTGGTGGCTTTATTTCCTTCATATAAACTACCTCAATGTGCAATTTTCCTCCCTCTAATAAATGATATATTATATCTCTATGAATGTTTTTTGAGACCATCATCTCACACCATAGGATGACATTTTCTGGGTTTGAGATGGAAGGTTGATGCTAATCCTTAAATGTAAGATTAATTACCTGAATCATTTGTCAACTTAAAAGTCATTGGTTGCACCCTCTAGCTTCCTTCTTCTCATTCCATCAGCTTTTCATGTGGCTGTGCCGATTCCAGCAATTTTTCATGATTTCAGCAATGGTAACCTAAGGGGGAAATGAACATTGTCAAAAGTACTTGTTACATTCTTCTGCTACCAAACTAGAAACCAAAACATATTGGCACGTATAATTAGTAAAAGGCTGCAGCAAAATGGAATGGATTAATGCAATGAATTAATTGCATAAACATGTATAATACACTGCAGAATAAATAAAAATAAATTTAATTTTCATGTAAAAAATATCTTGATTAATTTTATTACAACTAACACAATAAAGACAAATAGATCAATATCTTTATGTTCTTAGTCCCTTTCGTTCTTGCTCAAGTACACGCTTAAATTGTTGCAAACTAATTGATTTCCAAAGGGATATTGAATTTGTTAGTCCTAAAAATTTGGTGTATTTCACAATTAAACCTAAATAAAATTTATTAAAAATTGAATTCTATAAAATTTAAAATTTTCATTGTTAGTCATTAACTCTAAGAGTACGTGTTGACATGGTGTACGCATTTCATCTTTTCTTCACATTTCAGCTTCTATGTTACCTCGTTTTTTTTTTACCACGTGAACTATTTTTTCTCAGCTTCCATGCCATTCATCTTATTCTTCTATTACAGGATTATTATTCTTAATTTTAGGAACTGTTTTGTAGAATAACTCACTCTTTTATTTGTATTCAATTCATATTTGTTGTTGTATATCTTAACAATACTATAGTATAGGAATTCTAGTTATATCATTTGCTGTATATAATATATAATGACTTATTCATCATCTGTGTTCCCAATCACTGCCAATCCAATAACCTACACCGATTCAACTTGGCGCCCACCAAACAATCTAAACAACAATACTACATTAACAAATCAAAATTCAGTAAAAACTCAAGGTGGTAATTCAAGTCGCAGTGATCTTCCTTCTCGGCCTTATCTTGGACAATGTCAACTATGCCGCATTCAAGGTCATACTGCCAAAACATGCCCATCATATAGGATCCAACATGTTCAATCAAATACTAACAATTCCAGTTCTACTCCGCCATGACAACCAAAGGCACATTTTGCATCCAACACCCCAACCAAGCTAGCATGGCTTTTTGATAGTGGAGCTTTTCACCATGTTACCTCAGATTTAGAAAACCTTTCACTACATGCTCCATACAACGGCAAAATATGCTCCATATGGTGGAGCACAGCACACTGGTTCAACCACTCTCAAAACCTCTCACAAAACTTTTCATTAATAATGTTATATGTGTTCCTAGCAGGAAGAGAAATTTAATATCAATTTAACAATTTTGTAATTCAAATAATGTTTCCATTGAATTTTTAACTAATGCTTTTCTTGTGAAGGAAATAATCACAAGGGCAACAATACTGAAGGGCCAAACTAAACATAAAGTATATGAGTGGCTGATGTCCAACCCGTTACTTGCCTTTTCTAGTGTTAAGACATCCTCATCCGAGTGGCATCATAAACTAGGACATCCAGTGTTTTCTATTCTCAAACATATTGTGTCTAAAAATAACTTAAGTTTGTCATCTTCTTTGTCAACTTTTTTTCGTGTAATGTATGTCTTTACAATAAAAGTCACAAGTTATCATTTTTTTAGTTTGACCATAACTTCCTCACACCCACTTGAAAATCATATATTCTGATGTCTGGACCTCACCCATGATTTCTCTAGATGGTTTTAAATACTATGTTATTTTTGTCGAGCACTTCACAAAATATATATGGTTTTATCCTATCAAGAACAAATCTATTGTTAAGGACATATTCATTAAATTTAAAGCCATTGTTGAAAAGCATTTTGACAAAACAATTAAAATGTTATATTTTGATAATGGTGGAGAATATATTTCGCTATCTCATTTTCTTTTAACTAATGCAATTTCATATCTTACAACACCATCTCATACACCTGAGCATAATAGTTTTTCAGAATGCAAGCATCTCTATATTGTTGAAACTGGTCTAGCTCTTTCTTCTCATGCATCTCTACCTCTAAAATATTGGTCTTATGCCTTTTCGCAATTGTATATTTAATAAACTATATGCCAATACCCACATTAAACCTCAATACCCCATATGAAAATTTTTTTTAACACCACTCCTAATTAGTCAAAACTTAAAATTTTTGGGTGTTTCTGCTACCCTTAGTTATGACATTATACCTCTCATAAACTTGCCTCAAATTCAAAATCATGTGTCTTCCTAGGTTATTCCTTAACTTAAAGTGCATATTTTTATTTTGATCCATCTAACTTAAAACTTTATGTCCCCAAGCATATTCATTTTGTTGAGTCAGTTTTTCCATTTGTTCATCTCTCCACATAAGAGTCATGTCCTCAATGAAATACCATTGCCACTAGATATGCTCTACCACTTAGAGTCACTTTATCACTATAGCCATCACCACTCAATATTATATCTATAGTGGAAGCTCCTCAACAACCCTCTTGTGCAATT
>CATIWK010199606.1:0-20535 GCA_949634005.1 Mallotus japonicus
CAAAATGCACAAATTGATAATTTAGCTAATAAAAATAAATTTATAATTCTATTAATTAAAATTAACAATATACATAATATTTTTAACTAAAATTAATCAAAAATCCATTAAACTCAACATATATACATACTTTAAAAATTCAATAATTTCACAAATAATTTCTAAAAATTTAAAAAAACTTAAAGAATAAATAACAATTAAATTAGCTCTCAATTAAGCTAATAAACATTAAGTTAAAGTCAATTTATACAATAATTCACGAAATCAAAGTTTCACCATATAACTAAAATAATTAAAATAAATTCATAAAAATATAAAAACTACATATATACAAAGCATTTTACTTCCTAAACACTAATTAAACAACAATTAAACAAAAGCTTAACTAATTAGAATTAATCACAAAAATTCCCAATTTTTGACCTAGAATTAGAACCACAAAATTGAAGAATTAGAGAAGGAATTATCAAGAATTGACTCAAGATTGATGATACCCAAGTGATGAGCTTCAATTCGAGCTCAAGAACAAGGTCGGAGCTTCACCGGAATTCCGTTTGCCTTGAATGGTGGAATTCGGTCAAGAGGAACAAAATGGAGGAAGAAGAGGCTGTTGTGGTCGGCCGAAGAAGAAGAAGGAGTTGTGGTGGCGAGCTGGGTGGTGATGCGGGCTGAAGGTGGCGGTCAGGGTTGCTGCTCGTGGTGGTGGTGCGGTTCGGTCAAGAAGAAGAAGAAGAAGAAGAAGAAAAAGGAAAAAGCAAGGGAAAAAAGAAATTTTTAATCTCCACCACACATTACTATAGGTATATATACATATATATATATATATATATATATATATATATATATATATATATATATATACATATATATATACATACATATATATAAAATTTATAATGTGTGTGTGTGTGTTATATATATGTATATATATATATATATATATATACTAGAAATAAAATAAATAAAAAAAAATAAAGTGTATTTGAAATACACTAAACTAATATCCTTAAAATATTAAAATGCTATTTAACGTAAGTATTCAAAGAAAATTTTTACTAAATAATAATAATTAAAATAATAAAGTTTTATTAACACTGCAAATCTCACACTGAGATTTGTAAATTTAAAATGAGGAAATTCGGGGTATTACAGGTAGCCGTAGTATTTGGACAGTCGAGGACACGTCGACCGACACGCTTCACCTCTGAGTTAATTTTATAAAATGTTTGTTGAGGATATTTAAATTAGAATTTTCATGTGGTTAATACAATACTAAAGTTGGATATATAGATTTATTTATGATTATAA
Source organism: Mallotus japonicus (assembly GCA_949634005.1). Taxonomy (NCBI): domain Eukaryota; kingdom Viridiplantae; phylum Streptophyta; class Magnoliopsida; order Malpighiales; family Euphorbiaceae; genus Mallotus; species Mallotus japonicus. The sequence goes on from CATIWK010199606.1 coordinate 1,309, forward strand.
ATTTTACCACATGCATGATGTATTCATTTTATTATCGCAAGAAATTATGGGAAGATGTTTTAGTTGAATTTATTATATTTTATTTTATTGGTATAAGAAATAAACATGTTTTGGAGAAAATGATAGAATGTGCCACCTGGTGGGTGTCACTAGGACTATGTGCGCACCAGTATTGATTTGTAAACAGACTATTCTATTGATTGTGAGCCCTGGTTGAGTGAGACTCTCTGGGTAGGATTATTGATTGTGAGCCAAGGTTGAGTATGACTCTCTGGCAGGTATATGTTTACTGGTTGGACCCTGGTCGAGTTTGCTTTTTGGGCGCCAATTAATAATTGGTGTAAGAGACCGACTGTAGCTAGACCCTGGTTGAATTCACTCTCTGGGACCAACAGTCATTTGGATTTAAGAGAGCTGAAAGACTAGTAAAATTGAGGTTTAGGGCTCTACCATGATTTCTACTAAAGATTTTACTGTTTATATATTTCATATGAGAAATTTTATATTAAAGAGATCTATAAAATTTTGGAAAGGTATTGATATTTATATATAATTTTTAGTAAAATAAAGGATTTTAAATATTATTTTATTTAAAGGTTTTTAATTACAATTTTTGAAACCAACATGCGTTTTATATTATTAATTCACTTAGTGAGGTCTGACTCCTCTCAATTATTTTTTCAGGATCTTGGGAGTCAACTATTAGCCCTTATCCCCTACGCCTGGTTCATTCTTCACCGACTGCTTTATGTAGATCATTATAATGTTATTAATGTTTGTGGAATGATTTGTAGCTAATCTAGACACCGCAATAGTATTGGAGGAATTGTTGTTATGTATTTGTATTGGTAATTGTTTGCATTATAATGTGTATTTTTATATACTTACGTTGCGATGTTGGTGATTTTGTTGACTTTGGAGTTGTGGAGTTTGAGCATATATTATTGGGAGTGTTACTTAAATTTTTCAACTATTGGTTTTATCCCGATATAGAGGAAACTCTGCCGGATTTTCTTTAAAATATTAAAGTTGGTTAATTATTGTGAAAATTTTCTTAAAGCTTACTACAGGTTTTAGAGGCTTTATATTTTTCCCATTCACTATTGCTAGTCACGTGCCTATAGGGTTTGGACCGTGACATGGTTGTATAGTCATTTGCACGAGAAATTCTTGGGTGAACCCAGTTCGCCACGTAAGATTATGAACTTTCCACTATGAACTTGACATGTAAAACAATTAGGTAGCATTTATTGTACTTTTTAACTTCAAAAGTTAAACATCTATCAATGATTATTTTTAACACATTTATACACTTCTTTTTTTTGAATTATAATTTTTTAAAAATCTCATATGTTATCATTTTTTTTATATAAAATTATGGGTTATTTAAATAAATATATAAAACAAACAAACAAACAAATAAATAAAAATCTCATATGCCTTAATTGAATTAAATGTTGCAACACTCTCAAATAAAATAAATAAATAAAAATCTCACCCAAGAATTTTTCGTGAACTTGGCTCTGACAAAACAATAATCAAAGCAACACTCTGCATATATGTTTCTTCTCAAACCACGAAAACCAAACTAGAATCACAAATCAATGTCTTTGCTGGTTTTGACTGCATTGCATATGTGATCATATTGAATCAGTACATGGTAAAGCAATATCATTTCTTTGTATATATGTATGTGCCCTTCTTACAAATGAAGAAAACTATACTTTTGTTTTTTTAAATAAAGAAAACTATACTCTTGTCAAATGCATTTGCATGTTCTAAATCTACAATATTATCTTTTTAACAGAACGCCACAAGAACTTCATGTAGTTCTGCACTCAAGCACTAATTCATATGAGATTTTTATTTATTTGTTTGTTTTATATATTTATTTAAATAACCCATAATTTTATATAAAAAAATGATAACATATGAGATTTTTTAAAAATTATAATTTTTAAAAAAAGTTTATAGATGTTAAAAATAATCATGGTTAGAGCATCTCCAATAGTATTCTTTATTTTAAATAGCATCTTTTGCTCAATAAAAAGAATCTTAAGGAATTTTTAAATATAAAGAGTAAAGAAATTTGTACAACTCTAATAGACTCTTGATATTTTTAATCTTCATTTTTCTTTATCCAACAAACATTAATGCTTAATTTTTTTCTCCTTTATTTTTTACAAGATTTCTCTTTATTTATTTTATTTTTTTCTTCCATTTGATGAAAGAGAAAATTATTTTCAGTAAATAGATAAACATCAATTAATATTCTGCATGGAGAATTGAAATATTTTAGAGTGGAGAGTGAGATTTGACTCTCTACATGTAGAGAGTCAAACCAACTCTCTACTCTAAAATAAAAATATAGAGAGTATATTGGAGACCATTTTTTTAGTTTCACTATTTAAAATAAAGAATTTTACTTAAATAAAAAGTCTATTAGAGATGCTCGTAGATGTTTAACTTGTAAAGTTAAAAAGTACAATAAATGCTACCTAATTGTGCTACATGTCAAGTTCATAGTGGAGAGTTCATAATCCTACGTGGCGAACTGGGTTCACCTGAAAATTTCTCCATTTACACCTATAATTATATCTATTAAATAAGATTCTTAATGTTTGTGACATTACCTTAAAAGACAATTATAATAGAACAGATGCAATAGTTTATGAGTAAATTTAATCAATGACTTTTGAATTGATCGGATTATATAATATTTTATTATAGAGACGAGAAGTTGATAATATTTTAGGGAGCTCATCTAATTTTGCTTAATTGAAAAGTAACATGTTACGTAGAATCTTTTCATTTATTATATGCAAGTTGTGAATCGCCTCATCTGCAGATTACAAGTTAAAATATATTTTATTAAATTATTTTTAACTTCCGTTGTAAAAAAAATTATTTTAAATTTTTAATAATTAAAATAATTTGTGTATGTAAATTTTTTTTCTTTAAATAATATTTAAATAGTTGCATAAATATTTTACAAATATAATATATTCATTAGGGCTTTAAAACGAGTTTGAACTGCTAGTAAACTATTCAGAACTCAACTTGGTAAAATTTTTTTCAAACTTGTATATTAAAATTTGTCTAATAAATAAGCCGAACTCAAGTTACACAAAACTTGACCCATGAAATTAGGGTTGTGCATGGGTCGGGGCAGTCTAGAGAATGTAAATTCTCTGAACCCGACCCGAAAGTCGAAAAATTCAAAAAAAAATTCTCCAGACCAGACTCCAAAATTTTAAATCTCCATCCTAATTCGGAGCAATTTGAAGTGGGGATTCCAAACAAATAGAGAACTCAAATCGATTCGGAGCAAAACTAAAATTCAGAAATTTATATTAATTTTTAGTTTATATATTTAAAATTAATATTTAAAAATAAACTATATTTAATAATAGTACTTTTTATAAATTTCCTTCTTAAGTTTTATATTAATATTAATATTTTAATAATTTTATAATTTGAACATATAAAATAAAATGACTATAAATTTTACTATACAAATTTTATTTTATGATTAAATATGTATTGAAAATTAATCATAAAAAATTCAATTAATGAGTGTATTTATTTTTATTTCAATATTTAAAATGTCAAATATTATATGCTAAGTTAAAATTTAATAATAAATTATCTATAATATATTATTTAGATATAATTTACTATTAAAATGACACTAAATTTTATTTGTAACACATAATTTCATTACTTATTAATTTTATGAATAATAATTACTATTACTATTTGTGTATATACACACATTGTCGGTTCCGGTTTCTATTCTTCAATTCGCTACAGTTTGGTATGGTTCAGTTCGGTTATTGGTTCGGAGAACTCATGATCTCTAAACCCGCTCCAAAAAAAATTTTCAAGACAATACGGTTCGGAGAAAATCAACGGTCAACATAGATTTTCGGTTTTGGAGATTTTTTGTTCAATTTTTGAGACAATTCGGGTTCTCTAAGACCCGTGCACAACCCTACATGAAACTCATGAACAAATTCAAACAAAAGTTCATAAGCTGACTCATAATTTTGATGTATTTATATTTTAATTTACAATACATAATATATAAATTTCCATTCATAATAAATGTAAAAAAATTTGATGAGAATAAAATCATGATTTTAACTATATATATATATATATATACACACACATTGGAAGAGAAGGTGAATTTAGATTGCTCGCAAGTGGCAACTAATAATTATTTCCAATGTTAATCAGTTTTAATTAATTTTTTGAAATATGTAAACAAAAGGGAAGAATATGAACACAGCTACCAATGTTTTGCATCTATGGGGAAGGGAGAGGCAAAACAGTAAAGACAAGGTCACTAAATACTAATAATTGTTTCTAACGTTAATCAATTTTAATTGATTTTTTGAAGTATGTAAGCAAATGGGAAGAATATGAACACAGCTACCAATGTTTTGCATCTTTGAGGAAGGGAGATGCAAAACAGTAAAGACAAGGCCACTAATAATTATTTAACGTTAATCAATGTTAATTAGTTCTTTGAAGTATGTAAACAAATGGGAAGAATATGAACACAGCTACCTATGTTTTGCATCTTTGAGGAAGGGGATGCAAAAGAGTAAAGACAAGCGCAAATTTTAAATCAATAATACTCGACGGATAAAATCTATCCGGATAAAAATAATTAATATATAATTAATGCACGATCTAAAGATTAAGAGAAAAGATTACTGGATAAAATTTATTCAAATTTTTTGGATAGAAAGGATATTCTAGTAAATGTATGTGGAATTGTAAGGTTATATATTGAAAACATAAAAAGTACAATGTCAATATTCTCCTTAATAAATATTTTGTAAATTAAATTTAAATTTAAATTATTTTATAATTATTGGCTCAAGTTCCCATTTGTGTTCATGAACATTCAAGAGCTTTTAAATTTGAAGGTCCACGTGTAGGGGTGTGCATTCGGCCGGTTCGGTTGATTTTGGGCTATTTTTGACCGAACCGAATCAAATCAAATTGAAAAATCGAACTGAATTGAATTAACCAAAATTTTTTAAAATATCAATTATTTTAATTATTTTATTACATTATTATAATATTTTAAAATTAAAAAAAGAGTATTAAAATTCGGTTAACTAAATTTTCTGAGTAGAAAACTGAACTGAACCGAATCAAAAAATCGGTTCGGTTCAAAAAATAAAAAATTTTAATCAAGCCAACCCAATTGAACCGAATTGGGTTGGTTCGATTTTTAGTTTGGTTAATTTGAAAGGCTTGCACACCCCTATCCACGTGCAGAGGCTATTATCTCAGAGGAATTACTATTTTAAATATGCAAAAGCTCAATTAAGCTCGCGAGCCTATCGAATCACATATTTAGAATATTGAGCTTGACTCGAAAATCTACTCAAGTAGTTCGAGCTCAAGTTTGACTTGACAATAACTAAACCAGTTTCGAGTTTTTCTTGAGTCGATCCAGAGTAACTCGCAAGTCGGATTGACTCGATTATACCTCTATCTATATATATATTAGTATACAATAAAAATAATAATATTATTGACCTCATCAATTTTAAATAATATTAATAAAATTAGATTACTTAATAACAATAATAATTATTAAATTATTAAATATAATAATATATTTTAATTAATAAAAATTACTCATCTTTCCCTATAATTACGTACTTAAAACAATGTGGTTTTAGATAAAATTACATCGTTTTTATTATCTATAATTAGAGGTGTGCAAAAATCGAAATCGGATAACATAATTGAGCCGAATCGAATTTAATTTGATTTGAGTTTTTGAATATTTTAAAAGTTCTTTTAAAATTGAGAGAATTGCTTGAAAATCAATATGTATATATATATATATATATTTGATAGTAATCATGTTACTAAACTTAAAATATATCTTTGGTTCGAATCCTAGACGCTGCACCTTTTTTTCTTTTTATTTTGATAATAAAAATTTATAATAATTCAGTTAACCTATAAAACACCGCTTGATCTCTAATCCCTTATAAGGTTTTAACTTCCATTTTCATTTTGGATGAAAATTCAGTTCGATTAACCGAATGCTCACCCCTATCTATAACATACGTATGAGTATAAATGAGCCGCACTACTCGCAAACTGCTCAGTGTTCAGTTCGATAAAAACATTCGAGCTCGTATATTGAAACTCGTTTAATAAACGAGCTGAGTTCAAGTTATACAAAGTTCGGGTCGTGAAGCTCGCGAACAAGTTCGAATAACAGCTCATGAGCCAGCTCATAATTTTATTTTAGATATATAATATATAAATTCGTATTGTAAAAAATATTTTAGAAAATATATTATTAGAATAAAATCATAATTTTTATTAAATATATTGTAATTTATTTTTAATTTTTAATGTATAATTTTAATTTATAGTTTGCATTTTTAAAAATTTCTTTAGACTCGTTTAAGCTCGCGAACAACTCGTGAAGACCAAGTGAGATAGCGAGGTCAGCACGATTATAAACAAACCAAACCTGAGCTAGCCAAAACTCGGTCCGACTCGGCTCGACTCGATTACACCCCTAAATATACATCTATTTATAATATCTCTATATATTAATATACAATAAAATTAATAATTATAATATTATTTAGCTCATTAATTTAAATAATATCAATAAAATTAAATTATTTTCTAAAAATAATAATTAATAAATTATCAAATATAATAATAATAATTTTTTTAATTAATAAATTATATAATTTAAAATCATATAATATTAATAAATTATAATATTTATTTTTTTATTTTCATATGTTTAGTTTCTCAAGCAAATTATATACACTACATTGTATCTATGCCCTATGTACCTACTTTTTTTGTTTAATTTATATCTATGGTTGTTAAAAAAAGTACATACTCTTCAATAGACTATGTAGGGGTGAGCATCGGTCGGTTTCGGTTCAAATCAAACCAAAACCGACCAAACCGACTAACCGAAAATATACAAAATTTCAAACTGAAACCGAACTGAAAGAACTAAACTGAACCTGTTTGGTTCGGTCGGTTAACCAATTTATCAAATTTATTTTTTGAAATAATTTTTAAAATTTTTTTTATTAATTTTATATTTTTTTGTAAATTTATTTGTTAATAATATAACTAGAAATATTTTTTTGCTTATAATCTTAATATTTACACATATTTTTCTAAATTAATATATTTTATATAATATTTTCTAATATTATAAATATTTTGGTCGGTTCAGTTTTTTCTATTTTTTACCTTCAAAACTGATAACCGAACCGATTAACTGAACTTTTATATTCTTAAAAACCGTAACCAAACCGAACTTATATATAACTGAACCGAACCAGTCAATTCAGTTAATCGGTTTTAACCGATTTCTGCACACCGCTATGACAATAGTATTCTTCTTTTTGCCTTACACATCCAATTTTTGAAAGAAAGAGAAAAAAAAATGTTAAAAATAGAGTTATCTTTTTGCATTTTGGAAGGTGACATTAAATAGGTAATTGGAAAATATGACATTATTTAGTTTTCCAAAGACTTTATAGGGAAAGATGTTAGTTTATTAATATTTTTTCCTTCTTTTTCTTTTATAGGTCAAATATTCATTATTTAATATTAAGATTATATGAATTTTTTTACTGTTACTGACTTTCTTCTATCCAAAAAGATTTGGATAAATTTTATCTATTTGTCACTACTTTAGTGCATGTTGTGTCCTCGTAATAAAGGCAATATTCTTTTTGAACTTATTAGTTATTTATTTTTATTTTAGGACATCTTCAACCAACACCAAGTCTAGTGTGGGTTAGAGACTTTTCCAGTTCAATCAAACTTTGAAATTCACTGCATTTTGGAGTGAATGAATAATTCCACATCAAATTTGATGTGGGACTATTCTTCCACTCAAAATGGAGTGGACTTTTTTAATTAAATTTTTTTTGAAAACAATTAAAATTTTTAAATATATAATTTAACTCAAATTATTATTTTTAATTATTTTCTTTTTAAATTAAATATTTTTGGCATAAAAAATAAAATGTTATATAAAATAATAAATAATTAGTAAAAATAAATAATTTATGTTTTCTGAAATTATTAAATAATGAAATATTTTTTATTAAATAAATATGTAAAATATATAAATATGGTTGTAATATGTCAAATATATAAATAATATAAAATTAATAACAAAAAAATGAAAAGTGATATGAAAAGAAATATATGAAGAATATTCTATTTAAAGTTAAAAATGCAGTAATGAATTGAAATAAAATTACTTTATAAATTACATTTTAAAGTGAATTTGCTACATTATGGTATTATAAATTGGAAATGACTTCAAATAGGCTCTTCTTCAATCATATTCACAACTCCTTATAATTGATGAGCAATTGATCTGACAGTTAGTGGTTGCTCGTACAACACTTTAGTTAATTAGTGAGTTGATAAGCATCCAGTTATGGTATGTCAACATATATTATTTCTTTTTGTTATCTCCTATGTTTGTGCAGTAGAATTTTTTTTCCCTTCCCTTCCCTTGTTTTCCACAATGAACTTTGTTAAGAAAATGGAGGGGGAAAAGGGTTGAATAAAATGAGTTAACTAAGGCAGCAAAATGGAGGACTATATGGTTGTATAATATGTTAATTAGAACTTATTGATTTCTTAATTTAAAGATTATGTTAGTACAATGGGTGTAGCTAAATCAAGCCGACTCACGAATTATTTGAGATTAACTTGAAAAGATTTAAAATGGATTCAATTATTATTGGTTAGAGCTCGAGCTTGAACTACTCAAATTGGTTGATAAGTCAAGTTCAAATTCGTCAATATTTGACTTGATAAACTCACAAATTTAATCGGGTTTTAATTAAACTTGTAGAGTAAATTGTATAAGTCATGTTCTAATATTTCAAAATCTATATAGTTTAGAATTTTATAATATTTTATAATTAATCAAGTCAAGTTGAAATTTTTTTTTAAAAAAGGAACACAATCGAGCTTGGGGCCAAATTTTGTACTATAATTTTGAGTGTCGAGTCAAATTTGAGTTTGACAGTATGTAGACTCCACTTAGCTCCATTATGTCTTTATTTATTACTATTATTATCAAAATATTTTTTAGTGCATTTGTGTTTTGAACATTGCAATTCAACTCTTTATAGAGTTGATATTAATATTATTGCATGCAAACTAATATAGGAGATTAGTATAAAAATAGGGTTGTGGTTTGGCGCTTTTTTAATTATAGATATGTAAATTTTTTATAATTAATTTGATGTATGTTGTTAGCTAGCAACTTTAAGCATTCCATGATAATGCCATTAATTTTAACCATGTTTGTTCAGCTAAAAATTCAATATACATATATTTTTGATTTGATGAGTTGATTAGCGGTGGTCTTGTGATTTAAAAATATATAAAAAAGTTATTAATAGTTGTCGATATTATTATACTGCTCAAACCAATAAATTTATGGACTAATAGATAAATAGACCCTTCAACTTATATCGAAAGGTCAAATAGATCGAATTTTAACTTTTTCAACGAATAGGTCCAATACTTTTATTTTTAGAACCATATAAATCTAAATTTGGGTCAAACTCTGCGCATGTAACCTAAACTCTATGAAAATAGAGTAAAAATTTACACTGAATATTTATTAATATTTTTAAACTAAATTAAATTTAAAATATTTAAAATTTTAGCCTTTGTTTTCATTTTAGCCTTTGTTCTTTAACCATACTTATTCCTATACCAATTATCTAATTCCTATACTTTCAATACTTATTCCTATACTAACCCCCAAAGCCTTAGCCTAGTGGTGGAGGCTTGGGGGTGTGGGTTGAAGGTTGGGGGTTCAATACCCCCCTCCCCCCTCAACCTCCCCACTTTGGTCAAAAAAAAAAAAATACTTATTCCTATACTAATCATCTAATCATCTCATACTCTTTGTTTTCTACTCTCTCTATCTCTCTCTCTCTATGTTGCCGCTTCCTCTTCCCATCGTCTTCATACCAAAACCCTTCAAAACCCTCACCTCCACCGCGATCACAACTGTAGCATCTAGTGGTACTTTTTCTTCATTGATTTTTATCTTTCTGATCATCCAAAGCGCAAAATGGCAGCCACAACTTCCTCAAAAGCAACAAAAGGACCAGTCCTTAATCGAAGAAATCGAGAAGCTTCAACAACCTTTATCTATCGCTGTTTCAGAAGAAATCGACCTCGCTTTGCAATGCCCACAGCAACAACAATCTTCTTCTATTGATTTAATTAGCGAGAAACAAACCAATTACGAAGGGAATAGTAATAATGACGGTAACTTTATGTTGTGGTTATTGAAGATCAGTTGAATTTGTTGTATTTTGGTTCGTTATTTGATGTGAAGTTGCAGAATGAGTTTATTGCAACGAGACACTTAGTTGGATCAAATTTCTTAAGCTGAATTATGTTTGTTTTGAGTCTGATTGAATTGTTTTAGTTCAATCCTTTCATTGCTTGGCTGTTGACAATTCAGATTTTGGCTTAATCATTGAAGATTGTAAGTCTCTTTTTAACGGGATTAGTCATGCACGCCTAGTGTTTGTGAAAAGAACTGCGAACTGGCCAACCCACTCTTTGGCAAGGGCAGCCGATTCTCTGTTAGTCCCTCGTGAGTGGTATATTCAGCTACCACATTTCCTTGGATAACATTCAACAATGAAAGTTTACTACTTTTCTTCAAAAAAAAATGATAAAGATTAAAGAATAAAGAGTTTTGAAAAGTCAAACTATTATAAAATACTTTTTTTTTTAATATAATAGATTAGGATTAAAAAATTAATTTTTATACAGAGTTTTATCATCATGCGCACCATGAGTCATAATTGAATTTATTTGGTCCTAAAAATAGAAGTATTAGACTTATTTGTTGAAAAAGTTAAAATTCGATCTATTAGACATTTCGGTACAAGTTTAAGGGTCATTTATCTATTAGTCCATAAATTTATTTATACAAAATGGATGGATGGTATAACAGATGAAGTGGAAATGTGGAAAACTAGTTGTGATAGAAAATTGATGAAATTAATGTTTTGACAGTTTTAAATGGTTGATCACCATCCATCACTTGTATTATGATTATAAGCTTAAACAGTGAAAATATTTTAAATTGAGAGAAAATATTATGTATTTAAAATTGAAAAAAAAATATATGAAACCATGGATTGAGGCCCACACCCATGCCCACGATGTGTGTGTTGGATTGAGTTTGAGTTGATGATTCATAACATAACAGAAGATAACAACAAAAACAGCATATTTAAGAGGCCGATAGATGTAGATTACGGGCCCAAGACAGACGAGCAACAAAGCTCTGTCTCTGTATCTGCCATAGCAATGCCTCTGCTCCGCTTCTCAACTTGACAAAAAGGAAAGGAAAGGAAAGGAAAGGATAATGCTAATTCCTGGTGCGTTTTCTTCCATAAATAACTGACAGCCACTCCCACTGGTATCTCATCAACAATTCAATTCATGCTAGGAATCGGGTTTTTTTTTTTTTTTTGCTTACTATTCAATTCAAGTAAAGTAGTTAGTAGTGCTGTCCTTTGTTTGTGCTAGGAGTCTGGTTTTTCTTTGCAAAATATGATTCTTGGAGCAGATCTTTGTTGCCTTTCTTCAAGTGTTTACTTTTTACGTTTACCTTTGGATTAATAAGGCTAGATGTTACCAAATGCTAAGCAGCTCCATTACCCACAGCTAACATCATATAACCTAACCTAATTCACACATTGTTAGGCTATTCCCATTGCATTTCAATATGCAAACAATGTTCTTCACCCGCAGTTGCATGCGGGTGAGACTTTTAGTTTTTCAGGAGTCAGGCCATAGCTTTAGGTTCTATGGCTCATCGACACTCAAAGCCACATTCATATTTTCTCATCATTTAGTACTTGACACTCTTTTACGTTGCCATTCACACTATTTAACCAATGAATATCGCTATCTTTTGGTATTACAAGTGCTGCTATATCCTAGTTTATGATTCTTGCCATGCTAAATTTATCCTCTTTTTTTGTCTTTTTAATCTCAGGTTGCAATGATTATAAAAGGGTTGTTCAGGAGATATCAAAGATGGAATCCTGTACATCCCACTTTTGGAGCTTTTTGGGGCATGGGACTAGGCTTTGGCTGTGGTGTCGGATGGGGTCCTGGGTTTGGTCCTGAAGTGATTGGCTATGTTGGTGCTGGCTGCGGCGTTGGATTTAGTGTGGGCATCACTCTTGCTGGTTTTGGCATTGGTCTTCCCGCTAATTACATCTTTGAGGTTCCTTACAACGGTACCCTTCTTCTTTTTTATTTTTAATTTATTGTTTACTTCAGCTGTTTGCTCATACTTGGAGGAAAATGTTTGGTTTAGCTGGCCCCCACTAGTGTTTTATTAAGGTAAGAACTGTATGCTTCTTAATTTAGACTTGTTTGGTCCATAAAAATTTTTCATTACTTTTAATGTAGCTTCAATTATCATATGCTTTCCATGTATGCAGCAGTGTATAAATATTTGTCTGGGTTCAATCTTCATTAATCTATTATTTCTCCAGCTATTGTGGCAACAAAGCATCATGCATTACCACTTGTCCGATCTAGTGGTCTTCTTTCTAGAAATGATGCTACTTGGGGTGGTTGGAATAATGTTGCACCTGCCATCTCTGTCTTGCAAAGAGAAACCAGCAGAAGTTTTTCTAGCTTCAATAAAAAAGTTCTCTTGGACAATGGGGTTGACTTATTCGACATGCAGAGCAAGTTGTATTATTGTGCCAAGTCATTTTCTAAAGATTTGGAAACATTTTGTGGTCGCTTCTTCCACCCACACAAAGGTATAGTAATAACTCTACCATCTTAAGTAATTGCAACAATTTTAAATATTAGTCCTGCTAACTGAAGTTGTCTGACTCCATATCTGATTTGCTGTTCCTGCTCTTTTTTTCCTCATTGCCAGCAGACTTATATTTTATCTTTTCAAAAGATACTTGGTCATATTACCTTCTGTTAGTGATAGTGAACCGGCACTTTCCGCAAATTTAGATGCCAACCTGTCATAGAGATTCTAAAACTTGTGGTTTCTCCTTGAAATGCCAAACTGTCATGCAGCTACTAGGCATTACTCCGCTGTTATTTATTTGAATGCATGCAAGTCAACAAACATTTTCAAGTTACAGTAATCAGCAAGGTAACTGACAACATATCCCTACCAGTCTTTGATTTCATGGCAACAATTTAGTCAAATCCCTTGACAAGGTCACTGATGCAGCACCTATTTTACACTATCAGTTACAGAGGATGTAATTTTCTCACTAATGGCATTCTAGATGACTGCCTGCTCCCACTTCATCAGGACAATTATGTTCGCCAATGTCAAGATTGGCCACTTGATCACATCTAGTTTAAGGCACATTTTATCCCTTGATAAGTAATAAAATGATCAGTTTCAACACCCGCATGGCAGGAATAACAAGGAAATGTAATTTTCCTTCTTGCTCCACTTGGTCATCTGTATCTTTCATTCAAGTTCTCTAATAGCTTATCTTTGCCCTTTAGCGCTTTATGTGATCCCTTGTCGTTGATGGTGCCTTTGTTTTGATTTCCACACAGAGAAAATAGCTCCCCTACCAAGTTATCCACACAATAATTGTGATGACTCTTGCTCAGAATCCTCAATTAGAATTGTTTGCATAATTGCTTGTTTGTTGTCTCAGGATCTTAGATCTAAATTTTTGCTCAGTAATGATTCAAAAAATTGAAAGAACACAGAACTTATGGAATTGACTAGTTTCCTACATCAACATCAGAACCAAGGAAAGTCCACTATGAAACTAGATTCTAGGGTAGGTTATCAAATTCTCTTCCGTTCTTACCCAAAATGATTAAAATGCATTCTCACTTTAGATCTCATCTTTGTTTCTTACAACTTACAATTGCTGAAAAGCATAAAATGCCTCCTACTTATCCTAGATCAGAGAATGAGACCTTTGGCCTTTGCATATGTGAATCTAATTCAAGGAATCTAAACATGTTATATTCACCTGCACATGTTTTCCAAAAAGCTGAGCTCATAAACAATCCTCAGTCTCACTGTGACACTCAACAAGTTTAATGGGAGTGTTTTGGCATTGTTTCTACTTTCTCATTGGTTTAACACCAGTTTCTGATAAGTTGTTACTTTCATAAACAACTTGGTAAATTACGAAGTCCGAGTGTGTTACATGTTCTACTGAATGTGCAACACATGTTCCAGAATGGTCTCCATATTGGCCTGAACTCAGAAGCTCTAGATCTCCTCATCCCTCTCCTTTTCTTGAAGTAAATGATGAAAAGAGCAATTTGAGTACTATTTTCACACAAATTTCATTAACCATAGCATACTTTTTCCTTCTTTCCATTAAGTAATGATTTTTTTTTCCTTCCACGTACTAAATTAAGCAACTGGAATTAGCTATAACATGTATGCTTTTCATTACAGGTCCAAAAGATTGACATCAGCATGCTCAAGCCATAATACCAAGTGTAAGCACTATAAGGATTTAGAATTATGATATTGTCATTAATAAAAATATCTGCATTGTAATTATTCTTCATTTATCCAGCTTCAGAAATATATCATCTACGTGGATAAAAGGCCTTTCCTTTGTCTCCCCAACTCAACTCAATTACTCCTTAATCCCAATTACTTAGGGTCAGTAGTTCTGTTCTTTCATTCTATTTGGTTTATTGCTACACTTGTAGAAATGTTGAGTCCTGCTAAATCTTTCTTCAACTTTCTGTATCAAGTTATCATATGTCCACATCTCACCTTTGCTACTTGTTTTTCATGGATATTCGTTGCCCCTCTTAAATTTAGTCTCAGCTTGAGATGGACTTCTAATTTTCTTAATTTATGGATGAATCCATGGATGGGCACTAATGTGTATACCACAAACTAAAATCTCAGTCTTGGAAAAGATTGAGTGAAGCATTATTTGAAATATACAATGCTGAAAATGAAATAAATGGGTACAAAGTAAAAATGCAAAAACTAAGTGCTAGAAACTAAATGCTAGGTAAAGGAAATGCTGGAGTCTAAAGGAAAACACAGGAAACTGACAGTAAACTTAAGGAAAATACAAGGAAATAGAGGAATGTGAAACATTAAGCAAAAACAACAAAAAAGATTAAAACGATGAAAACGATGAAATCTGTATGTTTATTGGTCTCCCTTGGAGTAACTAACATTTCATTGTCAACTTGCTCTTGGGATATTTAAGTTCAGAGATTTTTTATCTTATCTATCCTTGCTTAAGATTATTTTTTAATAGTTGTTTCTGGGATGACAAACAACCTGTCAATTAAATTTTACCTTATTGTCTATACTTGCTGAATGGAACTATCAAATCCACATTATGGGCAATTGCCCACTGCCCCTTTACATGTTAGTTGCTTTAGTTCTTGAAATCTTCACCTCCTTTCCCCACTATGTAGTCTTACATATAAATTTGTCCCCATTGAAATTGTATTCTAGATTCACCCATAAGCAATGTCCTTCTTTCCTGGCTATAGATTGTCTGCATTATCAATTGCCAAATGTCAATTCCAGCAATGTTCCCCTTAGTGCTGCCTTGGATACATTACATTCTGAACTATCCTATCAGTAAATTTGGTAATTTTTAAGGTGTTAGCAATGTTCTCGTCCTTTTGTATCAATTTATTTGTTCTATGCAAAAAAAAAAAAAAAAAATGATATGAAGATTAAAAAATGCAAACATTTACTAATGAGTATAGCAGGGCTCCATTGATATGAGCTTTTCTATAGAATGTAACAACAAAGCATGGTATGGAAATTTTTCAATTTCGTTTTGAATCTTAACTTTTCTTTGAGATATTCCTGTGGCAACATAAGATGTTATCCAGCTTCTATGATTTGCATTACGCCAGAGAAAAACAAACGAGGGATAAGTTATGTCTGTATTTCTGCTTTTACCAGAATATTATTAGTTGTTAAGAGAGTTTTGAAATGAGAAAGTAAGCTTGTCATGTACTTCATTGCTTCTGTAACTTTCTTGTATGACCACATTGGACAAGAAGGACAAAATGGTGTGCAGTATTCTAGCCATTGCTTGTAGCATATTTCTAGAAAAAAATGATATTATAAAAGTAACCCCTATATTTTACAATAATATTGCTTATATCCTCACTTTATTTTCATTTTGGCCCCTGACTTTAAGATTGTAGTTATGCCCCTGTGGATGGAGCAATGCATATATTCTGAATCTTGCAAGCAAATTAGCAATGTGTTGAGATTTGTCACGTTGTTGGCTAGGAATGCATGTGTTTGCAGAATCAAAATTGTTCAGTCTGGCTTGAGCCTGCATATTTTTTCATAATGTCTCTGAAAAGGATAGGTATATATGGGATACTTTTCCAATGGTTTCTTTCATTTGTGAAGAAAGGAGGTGTTGCTAATGCTAGCTGGTAATGAATTTAAAACGGAATGGTAATGTGTATATGGAGCAATTGTGCGTAAGGGTTAGGGATCAGAGCGCTCAAGCAGCCGGTGGCATTGGGTTGTAGATGGCAAGGGCCGTGTTAGACTTGGAGGTGGGCAATGGGAATGCTGATATGGAGTGTCAATGTTCGTAATGGGAGTCATGACGCACTTTTAGGGTGGTTTTACTTGTTCAAAAATCAGGGATTTTCTACCATTATATTGATATGCCGAATAAGATGGTGGCTACATTATGCAGGTATAGATTTATTGTCCCAATTTTGTAGAACCTAACATGCTATTAGAAAAGGAAAAACCCAGTGTTAAGCCTTGAACTTTAATGGTTTTGTCTATTGAGCTCTCGTATTTTCAATTCATATCTTCTATATACAACTCGCAGATATAATAATAATAATAAAGTAAGATCCATTCCACATTAACTTTAAAGTCGAGTAAACAAGTAGCAAATACTTTCATCATGGCATTACAAGTCATAAGTTTAATTTTTGAGCACTGCATGGTGAAATTCTCCTCCTAAATTCACAAAAATCGATCTAAAACTTATCGGTTTTTACTAATGTGTTGAAATGACAGATCTAGGGAATTATTCAATAGAAGCCAAGGATTTTTAGAATTCGGCAGTTATAACTTTGAAAAATCATAGGAATGTAACATCTTAATTATGATTGAATTACTCAAATTTATAGGATTTTTAAATGTTGGCTGAAGTGAAGATGAAGGTATTGACAATTTTTAATTTTTAATTTTTTATCTTTTTTTTTTTAAATGAAAATAGAAATGTGTAATCTAAGAAATACAAAGATAAGTTGAAGAAAGAGCAAGAAGTGGGCTAATCGTGATTATGATTAAACATTGGGAAACGTAGTCATTATGAAAATAAAAAGAAGGTTGTGGAGGAACATGAAAATGCTCACCAACCCTACCCCTAAACCTAATGACTACAAATGTTAATGATATGAGGTGAGACTTGAGAGGGCTATAATTATAGTGGTAGTTGTATCAACAATCAGTAGTAAGAGCGACGTGCTGCATTGCATCGCATTTGCATTTGCATGTGGTGTTGGTGGGTGACCCACATGCCATGTGATATCATATGTGTCTCCTCGCTTCATCTTAGATGCTGCAATTTCCCCTTCAAATTTCATGTGCATGAGAGTGACTCAACACTACTGCTCACAACTACGAATAAAAAAATATTTTGATTTTATCACACTTGTATACATTTCATATTTTCTTTTACTCTTCTAAAAATAATTATTGAAAAATACAAATTTATTTTAAAGATATTATACTCAATAATATATATAATTTTTTTATAATTAAATATAAAACTTATCACTTTTATTTTTAAACATTTTTCTTTTAAAACTTATCGTGCTTTTGATTACTAAGTTCAATAGAATACACAATTTTACCTCTGAACTTTACATAATTAATCTTTAACATTTTTTCACTTTTATTTTTAAACATTTTTCACTCCTAAATATGTAATGTTAAATTAAATTTCATTCATATAATATCGAAAATAGACAAACACTTAATTCTAAATGATTTTAATATATAAAATGCTAAAAATTAGCTTTAAAATAATAAAATTAAAATTAAAAGACTAATATAGAAAAGTTAGAAAAAATTTGTTTTCAATTATATTATCTCTTTTAATTAAATATTATTTTAGTCGATATATCCATATTAACTTTAATATATAAAATACTATGATATTATGTATTATGAGAGTTAAATATGTTCAAAATAAAAGTTTCAAGATCGAATAGAAAAAAAAATTGAAGGATGTTAACAGTTGTCATGTAAAGTTGAAGTGTAAAGCTATGCATTTGGCCAGATTGAGGTTAAAGGAGGATAAATGTTACTTATATAATGCATTAATCCCCTTTAATCATGTTTGGTAAACTTTAAAATATTAATATTAACAGTTAACCTTATTTCTACGTATGTTTTTTAATCTAATTGGAGGTAAGGTAAAAATCTGTAAAAAAAATATATTTTATTGAATTTTTTATTTTTCTATCATTCTATGTTTATTTATAACTTACTTTTCTTCTCAATTTTATTCAATGAAACATAAATTAAATCTATAAAATATATATAAATCAATCTATTTCTTTTCTTTTTTTTTTTGTAGGAATGTATAAATATATATTGTATAACTTTATTTTCAAGAAATTTTTCTAATAATTTTTTAGTTATTTAATGTTTTAAAAAATAATTGTATTATTTATGAAAAATTTAATAATTTTATATATATCAACATTTTTTAAAAAAAAAAACCAATTATATAACTTATACATTGCTTATAATGATAATAATTTAACTATTACACACATAATTGCCGCTAAGCCTATTGTTTTAACCCCTATGCACGTGTAGATTTGGGTACCACAAATACCAAATATATATCATCGGCAAGGCCTTGCCGAAAACATTTGGGTTTTTAATTGCGCATTTGGATGTGTCCCCAAAGCCATGTGATTTCCATTAGATTCCTCTTTTTAGCTCTCTAAAAATAATAGTTTTGACGCTATTTCCTTGATGCTTCTTTAACTCTTTATAAGCTGCCAATTCAGAAATTACTTTAGGAGTTTAAAATTTTTAATTTTAATAATTAATTTTTAAAAATTTATTAATTTATAAATTTTAAAGTTTATTTTATTAGTCTTATTGTTAGT